>PISW01015831.1:0-15392 GCA_004023785.1 Mungos mungo
CTTATATTTGTCTTTGACTCGTATCTGACTCATTAAGTTCACTGGTTTCTTTACTTCTAAAAATCCCTCTATTGATCAAGTTAGTATTATTCTTATTCTGAAACCATTTGTGTTTTCATTTTAAAAGCTAAATTTACTTTAGAAAGAAAAGAAGTAGGCACAATTCTTAAATCTACCTAGGCAAATGGAACATAAAAATGTAAGAAAAACAAACAGTGAATCATTTCTCACAAAATCACTTATGCCAACCACAAAAATATTGGCTTCTCAGTCTCGTGAATACCAAACACCCACTGATATTGTTCTCATTTCATAAGCAGGTACTTAACATTGTTATCACAACAGATTGAATTTTTTTCATACATATTTAGCATTCATCAGCCTTTAAACCCTTAGAATCTAATCTATAATTTTTAATTGAAATTTTGAATTATATAATTATAAATTATATAAATACTTATATATGCATATATATAAATATAATGATACAAGATAAATTTTAAGTCTTTGGAAAAAATTAATACTGGAATTTTTATATAAAAGTAAAACAGTATATACTTCATAAAATTATGAATTTTCATGGCATTACCTAAATAGTTACAAATACATTATCTTCATCAAATATATAATACGGCATGATTTCATAAATTTGACAAGTTTTGAGACAGTTCTACTACTGAAAGGTGGAATTTCAATCCACTTGCAATTGAATCTGTGTATGAGTTTTAATCATCTTATTAAAGACAGGAGCTTTTTCCAAATTTATGTTTCAGTTGGCTCAAAGTGGTGGACTGTAGCAGTTTTGAAGTCCTGTCAAAATCTCTTCTATTTTAAAAATGTGAGACCTTAAATACATTTATTTTGTATTTAATTGTATGTAATTCAATTTTCTCATTTTTATCTATCTTATTCATGTATTTACATTATTATTTTTAAATTTTATTTTATTTGAGAGAGAGATAGCACAAGAATCCCAAGCAGGCTCCATCCTCAGCACAGAGCTCAACACAGGACTGGATCTCAGCAACTGTGAGATCACCACCTGAACCAATGTCAAGAGTCTGAGGCTTAATTGACTGAGTGGAAGAATTTTAGGCAGGCTCCACTCTCCCTCAGAAGCCCAGTGCAGGGGTTCCATTCCACAACTCTGAGATCATGACCTGAGCCAAAATCAAGAGTTGGTTGTTCAGTGGACTGAGCTACCCAGGTGCCCCAGTTTCCTCATTTTTAAAACAGGATGACAGACAGTGCTGCATCATTGGGTCCTAGAGGGTATTAGATGAATCCATCACTGTCCCGTATGTCTGACATACAGCAAAGACCCAGTACGTAGTTGGTGAGTTGGCGCTGTCTCTTCATAGCCGTCAGAACTTCTTGTTGCATGTCTGACAAACATTCAATCTCCAAAAAATATCCTTTATGTTTTATTCCCCTGAAAAACCATCAGGAGCTCATTACAAAACTTCACTGTTACACTTCTTTTCATTCTTTTAAACAAACACTGTGACTTACCATGTTTTCAAATGTATATTATTGATTTTCACTTCAAAATTTATTTGCTCATGAGCACCAGGCCTGCCCTCTCCTTGAGATCATGATGCAATTCTTACAAAGCAACTGTGATGAACTACGTGTTTTGATTACAGAGGAAGGGGGTTGGACCTATGAACACTGGAATTCTCAAGTATCAGGAGCAGGATGGAGTGATCCCTCTCCTCTGACTGGGAAACACTCATTTCCTTTCTTCTTGAAATATGGTTGTCAGTAATGGCAAATTTTTTATTTTAAAAATTATAGTCTGTGATCTTTTTTCTTTCCCACAATGCTAGCCACAGAAGCAAATAATTTTTGCATATAGGATTTTTCTTAATTTAAAGCATTGAAAATTTAACAAGACCTTTTTCTGAATGCAAAGAAACTTCTATACATATGTAGGGTTTTTCCCCCCAGGTTATTCACTCTCCAATCCTGTAATTGAATGGGGCAGAGAGGAGTTTTATTTAATCTGAACTTGAATTTCCCCTTTTCTGAAGGGGGAATGGGTTAAACAGAGATCCAACAATTAGGTTTGTCAGAGGGAGGAAAGATCTACAGAATAGATGATACTTGGAGTCTAACTTTTATTGCTTTTTTAAATAATAAGGAAAGAAAACAGAAATATTTCATTGTATTGATTTCAATGGGGAAAATCTCTCTTGGAAACCAACTGCTCCCATTGTTGGGTATCTGTCATGGCAGACAACAAGAAAAAAAGGTTCTTTTATTTTTTTCCTCAAAGAAATGGATTTGCTCAGAGACTCTCTGGGCCTGGAGCTCAGAGCCAGACTTAGAAAATCTCTTTCAGGCAGCCAGGAAGGCCACTGCCTCACACAAATGTCAGTTCTGAAGTTCTGGGAAGAAGGCTTCTTTGGGTCTCAGTCAATGATGAGTAATAAGGAGAAGAAAAGTCTTAAAGTTCTCAGCCCCCAAGCCTTCAGTAGGCAAATGTTGACACAAATAACACATCTCAAATGAAATGTAACCCTTATAAACGGACATTTTGGATTCACAGGTATGCTCTTTCTGAAAATAAAAATGCACTAATATATATTCTAAACTTAGAGCACTATCTGGAGAAAAAAAAATATTATTTTACAGTTAGACCAAGCCTCCAGACCAGGCTACACGATGAGAAAATTAAATAAAGAGAGAATTTGTGCATGCAGCTGTAGACTTTGCCAGTCATGCTAAGACTTAGCATGAACAAAATTCATATTTAGAAAACTAGGTATATTCAAATCTCATCTTTGGACTCCTTAACCAAGCACAAAGAGTAAACTCTTATCTTTTTTAGTTTTTTAAGATTTATTTACTTATTTTGAGAGAGAAACAGAGCATGAGTGGGGAAGGGGCAGAGAGAGAGGGAGAGAAAGAGAATTCCAATCAGACCTCGTGCTTTTAGCACAGAGCCTGAAGCAAGGCTTGATCCCGTGAACCATGAGATCATGACCTGAGCCAAAATCAAGAGTCAGATGTCTAACTGACTGAGTCACCCAGGTGCCTCAAAAGTAAGCTGTTATTCTGTGTGTGTGTGTGTGTGTGTGTGTGTATGTTTAAATTTATTTTTGAGAGACAGAGACAGCACGAGCAGAGAAGGGTCAGAGAGAGAGGGAGACAGAATCTGAAGCAGGCTCCAGGCTCTGAGCTAGCTGTCAGCACAGAGCCCAATGTGGGGCTCGAACCCACACACTGTGAGATTATGACCTGAACCGAAACTGGACACTTAACTGACTGAGCCATCCAGGCGCCCTATAAGCTGTTATTCTTAAAACCAGAAATAAATCTGTCTCCTGCTCTCATTGGCCTGTGGATTCAAATAGAGTCATTGTGTTATTTAGACTCATCTTTTTAGCTCAGTGATACCATTCAGCCAAATTCTGAGGGTTCCTCTCCCTCTCCCTCACCTGTGAGAGTGTCCAGGAATCATGTCTGCCTGCTCATGGATCAGTCTGGACCCATCATTTCCATGGTGTACCCTAGACCAGAGCTCATGATGTTCTACTTAGGCAAATGCCAGTGCTGTGTCTTCAGGATCATTGCTTTTTTGCATGTTTCTACTTACCACAAACTATCACTTGACAGTCTATTTAAAAACCTTCTTTGCAAAGTGAGGAGGCAGACTCTTCTTCTGGATTAGCTCTCTCAGCATAGTCAGTCAGCAGAGTTGTGTGTGACCCACACTAGGAGAACTCACTAAGTTTAAATACAATCCTTCCTCTCCATAGAATGAGGAGACTTCCATATTGGTGTGAGAGAAGGTTCTAGTGACAGCACACACTGAATCCACTCATCTCTTGTTTTTCTCGCTTCAGATAAGTTCTTTTGGCAGGGGGAAGCGGGATGGGGGAACTACAGTTCCTTCTTATGATGTGTCTTCTGTCATTTCCCCCCCTCTTAGTTAATCAGACTCAAATACATATTGGATCCCAATTGTAGACAAGGTTCTAGTTCTCCTCATAATTCCTTCAGCCATTGTAAAGTCAGCCAATGCAATTAGGTAACAGAGAGAAGTGGCTATCTCCTAATCCCTTATCCCAACATATGTAGAGACTCTCAGTTCTCTAGACTTGATTCTGAAATGTCTGGGTTCTATTTGCGAAGGTTCTATTTGCGAAGGTTACATCTCACTTACTAGAGATATAACCTTCGCAAATTACTTGACCTTGTTACAATCATTTTTCTTATCTTCAAAATTAGAATGATTGTACTTAGCCAACATCTCTACTTTGAGACTTGAAAAAGATAATGTAAAAGGAAGCACTTTTTAAAAAGTTCTCAATATATTTTACATGTGGCAGGAGTCCTTGCTTGACTTGTTGCCAGAACTCAGGAGTACATGAATGTGTCTGACTTGCCATCTAGCCCAGCTAAATCTATTTGCAAGATGGCTGAAGAGCCTTCCAAGAGAGACTCCATGTTAAGTGGAATATTCAGACACAAGGCCCTGGACTCAGTAAGGAAAGTTCAGTCTTCAGAAAGAAGAGGTGATTTTTAGATTAATAGGATGGCATATTTCTCAAGCTCAATGTCCAATTAGGCTCAGTTCTCCCTAAATACCTAGTGAGGAAACTGAGCTTCTTGATCACCAGCAAGCTCTAAGGACAGTGGAATTTGAATTGGTTTTGTTACAGTACTCCATTTGTACTCTAAGTGGTAAAAACTGGTAAATTAACAATACATAAATCAAGTAAATATGTATATTAGAAATACATATTAAATATGTTCTGCATTTGCCACCCTAACAAATATAGAAAGTAAACTTTTCCTAAGAGATTATCCTGTGTATTTCATTACTTTATATATTTTTTGTTGAGCTAATGGAAATTATAGATTCCACTTCTTTGTCTTTGATCTACAAAAGTACAGAAAAGTACTAGGTTTAGTTGGTCACCAGAAGATGGTTTGGGGAATTACAATTAACAATGAATTACTACTTTAAAGTAGATTTTATTTAATGGAAATGTCCTTTCCTTTTTGGAAACTGGTTATCAACTACGATGAATCACTAGTATTGTTTACTTTTGTAAATTGGCAGGAAAACCATAAACAAATCTCAAAGAAGATTGATGAGTAAGGTCTCAAAGACATTGCTACTGCCTGAATTCTTAAAGAACTCGAAACTTACACATATAGAATTCAGAATTCCAGTGTTTCTTCGCATTGTGAGTGAATAAATGTGGAATAAATCAGGACATTCATCTGACTGTTCAGAAAACAACTTAGGTAGTAATATAACAAATCTCGAAAACAAATTAACACTTCAAAAAAAAAGTGACATTTATGGACTAAACGATGCCCTTTCCAAAGTTTATATGTTAAATCTTAACATCCATACCTCAGAATATGACTGCATTTGGAGATAGGGCCTTTCAAGGGGTAATTTAAGGTAAATGAAGTCATGGTAGTAGGCTCAAATTCAATATGGCTGGTATCTTTATAAGAGGAGGTTAGGGCACAGGCACACACAAAGGGAAGACCATGTGAAGACAAAGGGAGTAGACAGTCATCTCAACAAGAGAGATCTTGAAATGAAAACAACCCTGCTGACAACTTGATTTTGGATTTCTAAGCTTCCAGAATATGAAGAAATTAATTTTTGTTGTTTAAGTCACTCAGTCTATGATATTTGTTATAACAGCCATAGCAAACTAATACAGTCCCCTTACACCAAAAAACCTCCCCAAAAAGTTCAAAAGAGAGAGAACCATATTCTTTCTCTTGGATCTATGAAGTCTCTTATATTTCAATTGTACTTATAATTATAAGCTTATTTATTTATTTTGAGAGAGAGAGAGAGAGGCAAGGAGGGGCAGAGAGAGAGGGAAAGAGAATCCCAAGCACGGTCTGACATGGGGCTCCATCTCATGAACAGTGAGATCAAGATCTGAGCTGAAATTGAGTCAGACGTTTACCTGACTAAGTTACCCAGGTGCCCCTGAGCTTATAATTTTCAAAGCAGCTTCATATTTATTATCTCTTGTGTGCCTCTCAATAACCTTATTTAATGGATGGAAGGATCAAGGCTGAAAGGAGAGCAAAGACCTGGCTTGCTCAGTTGACGGACTAAATATCAGCACCAAGACCTTTTGCTTCACTTGTAGGGGGCAACAGCTAAGGTTTGATTGATGAGGATAAATATGCCATTAGTCTACATTTACTGCTAGAGAGAGAGACACCATGTGATTGAGTGACCTGCCCAAGACCCTCCTAACAGGAAGTAGCCTAACAGAGCCAGAAGCCAAGTCCTCAGACTCCATCTTGTCAAGTTTCTCTCTCATGAGCGAAAGGTATGCCCTTTCTTTACAGTCCAGAACACTTGATCTTCTTCCTTCATCTCTCCTTGCCAAAGAGATGCCAGCTCTCAGGATTACAGGGAGGTCAACTGGTTAGGCATATACTTACCACTTTTGAAAGAAATTTTTAATACCACAAAGACAACTTCATATTTCCATACATCTTTAACTTTTGTTCCTAATGTTAAAGAAAAGTTCAATCTCTGCATGACAAAAACAATATTGTGTAATTATAATCCTCTAACTCCCTTGCCCCACACACATGCTATTATACCTTTTAGGTAAGGAATAGGTTGCTCTATACAAAGAAGGGTCATCTAAAAAGACAGACTCATAAAGGGATATGCATAGATCTATATAACTACAAGAATTTGAAAGAGGGGAAGGCGTGTCTAATAAAGGATTTTAGGAAGTTTAATTTATAATGTACCATGTAAACCCCACTGGATGTTGTTAAGTTTTTCAGCAGAAGCCTACATCACTTTTCAGTAATTTATTTTTATTTACTTAAAGTTTATTTACTTTTTTGAGAGAGAGAGAGAGAGAGAGAGAGAGAGCGAGAGAGCGAGCGAGCATGCTTGTGCACCGGAGTAAATGGGAGAGAGAGAGAGGGAGTAAGTCTCAATCAGGCTCTGTTCTGTCAGCATGAAGCCTGAGGTGAGGCTCAAACTCATGAACCATGAGATCATCACCTCAGCCAAAATGAAGAGTCAAGAGCTTGTCACCCAGGAGCCCCACTTTTCAATGATGTTTAGAGCTGTTTTTTCCCTTTTCCTCTCCTTCTCCTTCCTCCTCCTCCACTTCCTCCTCTTTCTTCTTCTCATTCTCTTTCTTCTTCTTCATGTCATACCAAACTGGAATTGGTCTTAAAGTGGGCCACTTTTATTTGAATCACAATTGTTTCCTCTTAGGTTTACTGAAGAGTGTGCAAGAGTAAGGATTCCAGCCTGCAAGCTACTGGTAACAAACAGAAAGAACTGGAACTTCAGATTTCAAAATGTGATTCCCCTACAAAGTCTCCTGGATCAGCCTATACTTCCTAACAACAAAGTCACTCCTAGGATTGGAAAGAAGTACATACTAGTTCTATTCACTCTCCCTCTCTTTCTCTTTTTATTTTACCATCTATCCATTTATCTATTTGTCTGTTTACATATCTGTCTATACATTTTAATAAGAAGTTTCCATACATTAATTCGTGTTTACTAAACTCTCTCATATGGAAGTTCAAAGTAAGAAAAACTATCCACAATTAAAATTAGACAGTGTGAAAATCAGAGCTCCTTTTTATAGTTTGACTTTCTCCACTTTCTAACAAGTGACTCATTGTCTCTCACCTTCATCACATATAGAGCCAAGGGGTGAAGGAACTAAGGATAACAGTCTTTAATCAAGAATGGGGGGAAAAACTCTGAAAGCTTTTATCTTAAATGGTCTATCAGAATCTTCTTAATCTTTTAACATTGTCAGTTCCCATATAGAGTATGAGAATCATCCATGTAATATGAAATCATCCAGAGAACAATCAAATCCAGCCAGAAATTCCTAGAGAAGATGTAGAGGATCTCAGTTAGAAGGGATGAGTTACAAGTCCCTAGGTAATTATCTGAGGGTCTCTGAGAAAACTGATCACTGTTTCTAGGAGACTGGCTGAGATGCCAGGTAACTTCCATCGGTTGTGGAGTCCAGCAAGAAGGCCAAAGCATAGACTTAGAATGCACCCACATGATGATGGTTAGGCTGTGATAGAGTTGGATCTGTGATGTCAGACACTAGTCAGCAGGCCTTGCAAATGAGATAGGGACTTCAGGGGGGGAAAGCCCCAATGCACAGGTCAGAATTTCCCAGCCAGCCATGGTTTTTAGGGCAGGCCTTTTCCTGTTGTGCTCTTGGCAGAGTGAGATCGTTCTGAGCCACCAAGAGGGAGTCTCACCTTTGGGGCAAGGTCGCTCCCTCCAGCCAGCCAAAGAGCTGTGGGCACCTGTTTGTTCTTTATTTAGCAATAGTCCACTTTGCAGTCTGCTTGCTATTCTCAACCATCTCTTCTATTTTTACTCTGTCATAAGCTCAGGTCCTTGGCTTATGTCCTGGCTCCATCTTGACCCTCCCACCTACTCCACCTCACCTTGAATGTGCATCCAGCAATAAATACAAACATTTTAGTAGAATGGCTGTTTGTCTTTGGCTGAATTCTCCTCCTCTTGCTTAGACTGTGCGGTTGCCCTTGAATTCCTCCCTGGGTTGACTCAATTAGGTAGAGGGATTTCCAGAGCACTTTTTACAGACACACCCCTCTTAGGAGCAGGTTAGCCTTAAAATAATTATCACTTCATTGCCCACTTTTTCCCTAAATAGCTTTTCTTCTAGGTCTTTAAGGTTTTATTTGGGTCCTTAAGGTATTCTTTAAAGTATTTCATTAAAACACAAATACTCCTGAAAAATATAAAATCTTACTAGGAAATATCTTAATCAGTAAACAGTCAAGACAAGGCCCTAAGGATGTTTAATACCAAATAATGGGCTAATGACTCTCACTTCACTATTGTCAGCTCACACTTCCCTCCTGAGCTTCAGAACTACATGTTCAACTATATGCAAAAGGAAGTGTTTCCTCCTAGATGTCAACCATACATACCTTTCATACTCCACACGTCCCAAACCCAGCTCATCTTTTTCTCCTCCAAGTCTTCCATCTTCCCTACTGGACTGAAATAGCATGCCCTCTACTTACATGCTCAAAGCCAGAATTCTGACAGTCTTTGTATACCTACGTGTGTGTGTGTGTGTGTGTGTGTGTGTGTGTGAAGATAATAAAGGTAAATGGGCTGAATCTTTACTTGCTTGTATGCAAGAAGGCTTAAGTATAAGTCCATGCTCATATTTTTTGCTTTCAAGAGCAAATTTTCTCCTAAATAATTTAAATATTTAACGTAACAATGTCCAATATACATAATATACGACCCATGTATAATTTTAAACTTTCTACTAGACACTTAAGAAAAAATAGAATCATTTTGCCTGGGAATACATACTTATATGACAATTAAAGTGATTAAATAAGTGAGGAAAAAAGAACAGAAAAAGGGCAAAGAGACAGGTGAAATTATATTTAATAACATTTTATATAAAATAATACATCTGAACTACTATCATTTTGACATACAACATTGTAAAAATTATTAATCAGATGTTTATTTCTTATTTGTGTAATTAGTGTTTGCTAGTAGAGTTGTATTTTACATTTAACCACTTTTCAAATCTTCAACAGCCGAACAACCACCATATTGGATAGTGTAGAGTTAACACAATCCAAGTAAAAATTCTATTTGGACAAAAGAAAAAAAGGGAACATGAAATCCAAAAAATGATTCTGAAAGTTATTCTAAAACTTATAAATCTAGAATCTCAAATAATTTTCTGAAAAATAAGAAAAATAATAGGAATATACTATTGCAAATCTAGAAACTTAGATTCATGTGGAAGCAACACTTCTAGATTTAGTTATAACTAAGAATGTAGTCAACTTCAGAGGTGTGTGGGTGGCTCAAGTGTTAAGTGTCTGACTTCAGCTCCAGTCATGATTTCATAGTTCCTGGGTTCAACCTCCCTTTTGGGCTCTGTGCTAACAGCTCGGAGACTGGACCTTGTTTGGATTCTGTGTCTCCCTCTCTCTCTTTCTGTCCCTCCCCTGTTCACCCATGCACATGCCCTTTCTCTTTCAAAAATAAATAAATAAATATTTAAAAAATAAATACAATGAAATGAAAGTTAGCAATTCATAATAAAAGCTATATATGTCTATTTATTTGCTTTTATTTTAATTTTTTTAATGTTTTTTATTTATTTTTGATGCAGAGAGAGACAGAGCATGATAGGGGGAGGGACAGAGAGAGGAGGAGACACAGAACCGGAAGCAGGCTCCAGGCTCTGAGCTAGCTGCCAGCCCAGAGCCTGATGCGGGGCTCGAACCCATGAATATGAGATCTGACCTGAGCTGAAGTCGGAGGCTTAACTGACTGAGCCACCCAGGCACCCCTGCTTTTATTTTCGATCCATTTATTCTTGTGGATTTAATATGATGAAAAGGTGCAGAAGAATAAAATGATGCAGAAGTTTGATATATCATGAGATATAATAAAAAATTGAAAATCATCTAAAAATATAATAACTGTAAAATCATCAGAACCAGCAATTAGAAATAATATTAAGTAGTCTTTCAAAATTCTGATGATGAAGATTATGCAGTGAAATAAAAAGCACTTCTGACATGTTTATTGCAAAAGAGATGCAAAATTAAATAATGAGATGAAAGTGAATAATAAAAGTGAAGGCAGAAATCTATGAAATAAAATGGAACAATAGTAAAGTAAATGAAGACAACATTAAAAATTGTCCTTTTTTAAAAATATTTATTTAATGTTTTTTAGTTACTTTTGATACAGAGAGAGACAGAGCATGATAGGGGGAGGAGCAGAGAGAGAGGGAGACACAGAATCAGAAGCAGGCTCCAGGCTCTGAGCTTATCAGCATAAAACCCAACTCAGGGCTTGAACCCACAAACGTGAGATCATGACCTGAGTCGAAGTCGGGGGCTTAGCCGACTGAGCCACCCAGGCACCCCTAAAAATTGTTCTTTGAAAAAATTGGGGCACCTGGGTGGCTCAGTCACTTAAGCCTCTGACTTCAGCTCAGGTCATGATCACATGGTTCATGCGACAACTCTGGGCGGACAGCTCAGAGCCTGGAGCCTGTTTTGGACTCTGTGTCTCCCTTTCTCTCTGCCCCCTCTCTCTCGGCACTTTCTGTGTCTCTATCTCTCAAAAATAAATTTTAAAAAAAGGGAAATAAAGAAAATATCAAAAAGATAGATAAGCCTCTTGTAGGACTGGTCAATATTAAAAGGAAGATGCATTGTATCAAAATATAAAATGAAAAGAGAGAATAATAGATGTACTATAAAATAAAACTTTTAAAGTTACAAATAACTATACATTAATACATTATAAAATCTACGAAAAATGGAAATTTCAGTCAAAGTCTCCTTTAAAGAGTTTTAGGCCAACATGGCTTTACAGATAAATTTAACTAAGTTTTAGGAACTAGATAACACCTATTTTATCAAGGTTTTGCAAAAAAAAAAAGAAAAGAATGAAAATGAAGAAAAACTTTGTGACCCGTTTTATGTGGTGTGATTTAATACCTTAACCAGATAAGAAATGTAAAATGAATACAAAAATCTTAATTATTATAGTAATTATCTAGATCTATATTTGTGTTAGTAAAACTACCACATTATAAGCTAAAGTTTATCCCAGGAATGTAAGAATGTTTTAGCATTTAAAAAAAATCTATCAATATAATTTCTTACACTGAAGAACACAAATGAAAATCATTTGATAATCTCCATAGATGCAGAAGAAACATTTCATGAAACACCTACCTATGAGAAAAATGTGGACTTTTTTTTCAAAATTAGAGTAGAGTACTTTATTAATTTGCAAATAATATACTCCAAAAACCTACTGCAAATATCAATTAAAGGAAATACCCTTAGAATAGTTAAAGTTCTACACTACAACATGAATGCCTGCATTCTTAGATATTTTTTACATAATGTTGGAGGTCATGGCCAACAAAATAAGATAAGAGAAAGGAACATACAGTGTAAAAATGAAAAAGTAAGAGATAACCAGTTAGACTTCAAAATCACTGCAAAATACAAGATAGTTTTTCTCTAGCCGACTTCGTTAAGAGCAAGTTAGTAAATATTTTCACCTTTGCAGGCTACAGGTCTCTATCACAGCTATTCAACATGCCATGACAGCATGAAAGCAGTCAGAGATAGTATGTAAGTGAATGGACATGGCCAGGTTCCAGTAAAATTTTACTTAGGAAAACTGATAGTAGACCAGAATTGTCCCCTGGGTTTGTCAAACTCTGTTCTACATCACCAATTACCAACCAGAAAAAGGAATAGAAAATGAAATACCTTTCACACTAGTGACAAAACGTATAAAGTATTTAGGAATTCATCTAAATACTATGGTATAATATGTTTACAGAGAATATTTAAAAATGTTCATAAAGATACTTAAAAAGATCTGGGGTTCCTGCGTAGCTCAGTCAGTTGACTATGATCTCGTGGTTCGTGGGTTTGAGCTTCCATAAGGCTCTGTGCTGACAGCTCAGAGACTGAATCCTGCTTCAGAGTCCATGTCTCTTTCTCTTTCTGCCCCCCTCCCCACTCACGGTCTGTCTCTGTCTCTCTCTCAAAAATAAAAATTTAAAAGAACTTTTTAAATGTTTAAAAAGATCTGAGTAAGTGGAGAAATATTCCATGTTGACAAACGGCAACTTTCCTTATATAGATGTCAATATTCCCCAGATTCGTGTCTGAACTTATTATCATCCAAATAGAAAATTTAGCAACATTTTAAAAAAATATAAAAATACTTATTGTAGCATTTATATGTATTATAAAATCCATGAATAGCCCAGTAAGGCAAAAATAAGAGCAAAAAGAGATGCTTTTTCTACTAGATAATAAAGCTGCAAACCTTAGTAAAATAAAAATGATATTGGTGGAGAACAAATAAACCAATGAAACTTTAAATAGTGTTAATATGCACATATTTGTATTATATATAGGATACATATATATAGATATATATATTCTCTATGTATATAAACCTAATGTATGATAAAAGGAACATCACATCCAATGGGGAACAATTCATTGTTTAGTAGATTATGTTGGGAAGTCTCAGTAGACAGAAAAATAAAACTGAATCTTTGTATTATACATAAAGATGAACACTAAATTAAAGATTTAAATGTAAAATTATGAAGTTAGTATAGCAAATGCCAAGGAGAGATACTGGTGACCTTGGGGCAGAAAAAATATGTACTTAAGGGATCCAAGATATGTTCATCAAACTGACAAATTTAACTATATCAAAATTAGGGATCTGTCTTTTACAAGAATAGTACGGGCAAAGCTAACAGATGACAGAATGGTAAGGTACCAATAATATCTAAAACTGCCGAAGGATAACTTAAAAATAGAAAATGCTCGCAAATTAAAGGAAATAGACAAGTACTAGAATAAGAATCGCACATACAAAAAAGGAAAACTGAATGGATAAGAAATCCTCAGACTCATCAGTAACTAACACAGGTTAAACAACAGTGAGACATCACTTTAAAGTCATCAAATTAGAAAATTTTTAAAATCTGGATACGACCCAATACTGATGAGAATGGGAGTGAGCTCAAAACCCCACGTATTACTGATGCAAGCAAAATGTTCCAGTCACTCTGGAAAACAATCCTACAGTACTTAGTAAAACTCATCATGCAAAAAGCCTATATACCCAGCATTCCCACTCTTGGCTATAAATCTCAGAGAAATGCTTTCAAAATCCATTATGTGACATTTGCAAGGATATTCATTGCAGCGTTATTAGTGTTTCCTGGAAATTTGAGGCAATTTAAATGTCTACAACAAAATGTCACATATACACATTTAAAACTCTTACAAACACTATATTTTAGAAGGGTACACGCATCCAAAAAGTAGATGTCTATCAAAGAAGAGAATATGCTTGGGGGTCAAGAAAAAAGAGGATATAGAGAAGAGAATAAGAGAAGATCTTGCTTGCATCAGAATGGTGGGATGTCATAAACTGAGGACATGATCAACTCCACCACATGAGGTTTAACAGGAGAAAAATGACGAATTTTAAAAAACATAACCAAGAATTGTGCAGATATAAGACATGCAAAAAAGTAATGTAGGAAAAGTAAAGATGGATGTGTCTGAGTGATAAAAGTATGTGAAAAAATTTTTTTCCTTTATTAACCCTGTTGCCAGTGTTAATGAGACTTTTCTTTAAAAAGAAAACAAGAGAGACTGTAACACATGCTTATTATGGGTGCTGAAAAATTTAATGATTAGTAGATAAGCAAAATTAGTAGTCCAAGTAAAGTGGCTGCCTAGTTATTTATTGGACAGTCCTTATTAAATGTTTTACTTTATAATATTTGCTGTGGTAAATATTTTGGCTATTTCTAATATGTTATAATAATTCCATTTCATTCATTTATTTAGCAAAGTTTTATTAAGTGTTGGATGCTGAGCATGGTGGCCCCTCGTCTTGGTCTACAGGCAAGGTAGTGGGGCTCTACTTCAACAAAAGCTTGGCAGTGTGAAGGGTTAATACCTTTTGTGCAACCCCCTACACCCTCATTGAGAGTTACAAACTCCTAGACCTTAGTGTTTCTTAATAAACCCCAAAACACAAATAGATACACTAAAACCGAGTTTTCTTGTTAGACCTATATGGAATGGACTTGCCTATCTGAAGACATCTACAGCTGAGAACGTTTGCTTCACTTTCTTACATACTTATTTATTTATTTATTTATTTATTTATTTATTTATTTATTTATTTATTTTTCTTTTGAGAGAAAGAGCAGGTGGAGGGTGGGGAGCCGAGAGAGATTCCCAAGCCGACTCTTGCTTCACTTTCTACGTTCCCTTTTGGTTTCTTTGTCCCCCTCCTGGTCCTCCTGATCAACTTCAGGTCCTATCAAAACCTGAGACACTACAAAACTAAATTTGGCTCCAGAAAAACTGAAAGACAGGCAGTTTAATCAGTTTGCTCATGTATGGTCTACGCAAGGCTCTACCTGGTTTATAAACATCCAGGAATAAATCTGGAATGAAATGATAAAACTAAGGAACATTATAGCACAACTGATAAGAAACCAGCCTCACCACAGGTGAGAGATCCGGGGGAAAAAAAATAGATTATTTGAAAGAAGAATAATTTTAGTCAGGTCTTGATTGACACAGAGATTGGGTAAGTGGGTCCTGTTGCTATCTTCCAGCTTCTAGGATCATCATCAGTGCCACCACATTCCTGATTGGGAGTGTCACTGCTCGCCTACCTTCCCCAGCAGATGGAACTCCCTAGTGTAACTATCCGGAAGTTTAAACCTGATCTCGGCAGTGGAAGGAACACGGGACTTGGAGACCCAAGACCCATGTTTGGATCT
>PISW01015832.1:0-15410 GCA_004023785.1 Mungos mungo
ACCCCCTGCCCACCCCTAATCTACTTCCTTTCTCTATAGAGTTCCCTGATCTGGACATTACCATACACCATGTGGCCTTTTGTGTCTCGCGTCTTTCACTCAGCCTAATGTTCTCAGGATCCGTCCATGTTGTAGCTTGGATCACTGCTATACCCTCCTTTTTATGTATTAATAATATTCTACTGTATAAATACACCAGATTTTGTTTATGTGTTTATGTGGCCACGGGGCTTGCTTCCACTGCTCGGCGCTTGTGAATAGCGCCACTGTGAGCATTTGGGCACACGCATGTGGATGGATGTTACTTGTCTTGCGTAGATACCTGGGAATGGATTTGTTGGGTCTCAGGGTAAATTGATGTTTAACTTTTTAAGAAACTGCCAAACCGCTTTCCAAAGTGGCTGCACGATTTGACATTCTTGCTGTGAAACCTTGAAAGCTATTGGTTTTTTTTTTTAATATATAGTTATTCTAGTAGGTGTGAAATAGTATCTCATCGTAATTTTGATCTGTGTTCCTCTAACAGAGACTAATGTGTTGAGCATCTTTTCATGTGCTTATTGGCCATTTGGATGTCTTTGGTGCTTTGGTGGGAGGTCTCTTTTCAAATCTTTTGCTCCTTTTAATTGGATTATCTTCCTAACGCTGGGTTTGTTTGGTTTTTTTTTAATAAATAAACATTTTTTTGAAGATTTTATTTTTCAGTAATCACTATACTCAACATGGGTCTGGAACTCACAACCTCGAGGTCAAGAGTCCCATGCTCTGGGGCACCTGGGTGGTTCAGTCAGCTGTCTATTGATTTCAGCTCAGGTCATGATCTCGGCTTACGTCATGATCTCGCGTTCATGACTTGGAGCTTGGCAATATGCAGAGCCTGCTTGGGATTCTCTCTCCCTCTCTCTGGGCCCCTCGCTTGCTCACTCTCTCTCTTAAAATAAATGCACTTTAAAAAGGAAAATATTTTTAAGCTTTTATTATTTTGAGAGCGCGCCCGTGTGCGCATGTGTGTGCGCGCGTGGGGGAGGGGCAGAGAGAGAGGAAGAGACAAGATCCCAAGCAGGCTCTGCAGGGTCAGCGCAGAGCCCAACGCAGGGGCTCAAACTCACAAAACCGCTGAAGTCAGATGCTTAACTGACTGAGCCACCCAGGTCTTTTTAAGTAAGCTCTCCCCCCAATGGGGGCGCAGGCTCACAGCCCCAAGGTCAAGAGTCGCCAGCTCCAGGTGCCTGGGTGGCTCGGTCGGTCAAGCATTCAGACTCTTGATTTCGATTCAGACAATGATCTCACCATTTGTGAGATCGAGCCTCACTCTGCACTGAGCATGGAGTCTGCTTGGGATTCTCTCTCTCGGTCTCCCTGTGCCCCTCCCCAACTCACGCACTCTTTCTCTCTCTCTCAAAATAAATAAATAAATAAATAAAGGAAGAGTGGCATGCTCTCCCGACCGAGCCAGCCAGGTAGGTGCTCCTCCCCATTTTGTAGAAGATAAAGGCAAAGCCGCATCGATTCTCCCTCCCTCCTCCACCAGCTGTCCTGACGATGCTCAGTGTAATTCCACGTGAGACTTCATACTTTTCCTAGATCTGTGTGTGTCCAACGTCAATGCATGTTCTTGCTTTTAATCACACGTTATGTATCTTTCAGGACTTGTATGTGTTTTTTTCACGGCACGTTATGCGTTGGCAACTTTTCCGTGTTGAGATATATAATCATTCGTCCTTATTTTTTTTCTTTTGAATTTATGACATTTATTAGTAGTGACGTATTTCAGAATTGTTGGTCTGTTGGCAAAAGCATGCCTGTGGATGTGAGACACTTCGAGGAAAGCACGCATGAGTGATTTCACTCGTTTTGCTTGTTTTTCTTGTAACTACGTGCCTGACAACCACAGGAGGGCTCTGTGCGGATTGCAGAGAGCGCACCCCAGGCACTGGGAGCTCCGGAGCCACGAGATCATGACCTGAGCAGACGACATGGAAGGTATAACCCACTGAGCCACCCAGGTGCCCCTGAAAACATAACATTTTTTAAAAATTTAACTTAGTAAATCAAGAAATGCAGGTAGAAGGTTAATATCTGGCATCATGGGGTCAAGCTGGAAGAAATAAATGCAGAAAAGACCAAAAGTAGTTTGAGTAAGAGCAGGACTGAAGCTGACGGTGGGGAAGGTGGACTTCCGGTTTTCAGAGCACCCCTTACTATGTTGCAGAAATCACCTCCCCCCTCCCCCTCTCGGTTACGTCTGTTATTCTTCCAGCGAAAAGGAAGGAAACATAATCAGGTCAGTGTGGCTGTTGAGGAGGGGGCTTGCCAGACGGTAAGTGTAGGATGTTTTCAGAAATTCATTTCTCACTGAGCCTGAGGACGCGTAATTTCCCCATCAGGTCCTGTATCTGTGGATGGATAATAATCATCCCTGGGGTGACTCGGGTTTCAACACCAATTCTGTGCTTCTGTTGCATTTACAAACGATGACAGTGCTCATAGTCCTTATGCATATGAATAAGTGATCAGGTGTAAAAAAAAAAAAAAGTTGTTAACACACCCTGGCTCAAGCCCCTAGCTCCTTTTGAAGGCCCAAACCGCACACACCTGAGGAGCTCCGAAGTGCCAGCACCACCTTAGGGGGAAGAGGGAGGGAGCCTGGCTGGCCTTCGGGGGGCATTGGGAAGGAGCTGAGAGAGCCTGCTTTACACCTGTGATCTCCCTCCCCCTAGAGGTGTGGCCCCCACTCTGGACGTCCCTTCCAGGGCAGCATTTCTCATCCCCGGCTGCTTGCCAGAATCTTCTGGACGCTTTCGAAGCCCTGCGCCGGTCTCCTTTAAAGCGCCCAGTCCCTAACTCCGGCGATTCCGGCTGCCGCGCGTCCCCATTGCTCCGGCGGGGACGACGGGGCGTCGAGGGGGCGGGGATCTGCTCCCCAGCAAAAGATCCTTTACCCCTCTTCCCCCGCAGTGTACCACTGGGCGGAGATGCGGGCCAAGATGCGCCTCTTGGGCTTCAGTGCGCAAGCCGTCAAGCCGCTGAATGAGGACGCGGCCGCAGAGCTGGGCGCCGAGCTGCTGGGAGAGGCCACCGTCTTCCTCGTGGCCGGCGGCTGCCTGGTGCTGGAGTACTGGCGCCACCAGGCGAACCAAGGTCGCAAGCGGCGAGAGAAGCAGGCCGCCTGGGACGCGATGCGGGACGAGGTGGGCCACCTGGCGCTGGCGCTGGAGGCCCTGCAGGCGCAGGTGCGCGCGGCGCCTGCGCAGAGCGCGCTGGAGGAGCTGCAGGCGCAGATGCGGGAGGTGCGCGCCCAGCTCCGCGCCCCGGACCCGCCGTCCGCACCCCAAGCAACGCCCAAGGACTAGGAGGTGCAGGGGCCCCGGTCTTCGCGGTGGCTGTTGTCTGGGCTGTGACGCCTCTGACATGGCCTTCTGTCCTCTGTTCACTTATGAACCTGCCCAGCTAATACCACCTGGCCCCTTTAGGGGCGGAAGGGAGACTGGATTGGGGCTGATCCAACCAGGCTTTTGGTCAACTCACTACCAACCTGCCCAGAAGCGCCTTCCACAGGGACTCTGTTCCCACAGGAGTCCCTTTGTCCTATTCCCCCAGCCCCCACCCCCAGCCCCAGGGTCAGTCCACTGGTTTAACACTTTGTAATGGAAAGACATCCATCGTGTTCCATTGGATCCCACCCACCCCACTCCTAGGTGGGCCAGCAGGACACATGGATCTAGCTAACTCGGTCTGTCACACCTCCACTTATCTGAGTGGGCTTTCCGACGGGACCCTCATCCTTACACCCGCTCTTCCCCACTTCTTCATTGGTACAAACCATTGTTAAGAAAATGCGAACTCCCAGTGATTTACAGACCCTGTCACTTTCCATCTACCTCACTTTAGAGGGGACAGAGAAGGATGGATCTCGGAGTGCCTTAGGCCCAGTGAGTCACCCTGTGGCCCCTGCCTTCAGTCCACCATCCATTGGTACCTCGGTAGGTCATCCCCTCAAGTGGTTCGTTCCAACAGATACCCACATTTTAGTCTGCGGCATAACCCACGGGAAAGGCGGTGCGGATCTCCCCACCATCTGTGGTCAGTTCCAACAGGCCTTTGTCCTCCGGTACAGAAAAGTGGGTCCTGCCCAGGGATGAACCTTCCTGTTTGGGTCTCAAGCTTTGTTTTACCTGAAGTTCCAGACCTCCTATTGTCCTTTCCCACTGTAACCTCCCTGCTAGTCCTTCCTAGGGACCCACCCAGTCCCCTGCTACGTGGGTCACTTGTCACACCCCCCATCTTCCATCCAAGCCTGCTCTCAAGTACTCAGGGATCCCTTGTTCCTTCTTGCCTTTGGTCGGATGGCCCCGCCCACCCTCACCCTCACCCTCCTTCACACAGCAGTCCCACTGCCCCGCTCACCCAGCCCTGCATTCCCCCACCCCATCCGAATGGGATATTCCTACCAGGCAGGGTTTTCTACCCCACCTACCTCCTGCCAACCCATTGTACCACCAAAGGGGGTGTGTGTGAGCTCTGTGACTTCTGCATTCTATTTCTATTTTTTTTAAGACTGTGAATATTTTATAATTAAAAGAGCTCTGGGGTAAAGAAGTCCTCTTTAAGAATGTGTCAGAGAACCATGATGTACATCTGCAAAATGGGTACAAGGCTCATGGAAATTAGGAGAGAAACTGGGAGCATTCCCATAGGAAGGGCGAGTCATCCTGTAAGCCCTTTCCCAGATGGGGAAACTGAGGCCCAGGGGGGCAAAGGGACTTGCCCAATGCCACACAGTGAGGGATCATCCTTAGTTTTCTCTAGGGTGCTGAATTGTTTGGAGCAGGGGGAAAGGAATGAGATGCTGCCCAGAAGAGGCTTGGGGACAGGAGGAGGCCGAGAGGGTGTGGAGACCACCCAGGCCACAGGAGCCTGTGGCCACCAGATCGGGTGCAGGGTGGAAGGAGGCAGAGGAGGGGAAGGCAGATGACTGGGGAGGGGCGCACCCCCATCCTCATCAGATCGCCCTTCGAATCACTCCAGAAACCTTAGCATTTATAAAAACTGGCAGATTTATTCCATAGGGGCCCATTTTCAAGAAGCTAAAGGTGAAGGTGGGAGAGGGGAGATTTTTCTCCCCTTTTCCTTTCTCCCTCATCTTATTTTCCCCAGGGGGTAAAAATGGCGTGGACCCCAAAACCTACCCAAATAAAAAAAGACACAAAAAACAAAAACTGAGGTTCCAAAAAGTTACAGCATCTTAATTCCTCATAGAAAAGGTGAAGGAGCCAAAGGGAAGGGAGCTCCCTGGGGTGGGGGGTAAGGGGGTGGGGAGGTACCCCAGCCTGGTGGGAATCCCCCCCACACCCCTCTGTTAAATAGCTGCCCCAATTGGGACAAGCCTGGGGCATAGCATTTAAAAACTCCCCATACCCCATTTTATCAAAACCAAAGAGAAAAAAAATTTCCCTTCCCCCCCAAAAACCTAAATATATATATATTTTTTTCTTCTTAAAAAACAAAAATTCGAAGGCATTAAGCGTTTAAAGTGAATCTAGAACAAGGGAATGTGAGATTCCCTCCTTTCTCCCCCCCTTACTGCGGGGTTAATTGGTACATCCCCAGCGGAGGAACCAGCCCCAAGGAGATGGCGGAGGGAAGGACCAAAGAGAGCAAAGGGTGGGGCCTCCCCAACCAATCAGCAGCCAGTATGGGTGTGGGCCCGGTGCCAAGGAAGCCACACCCCCTTGGAATTTTCCAAGTAGGATGGGGAGCAGGGAGGACGCATTCCTGTGTGGTCTTCAGCCAATTCCAAGTCAAGTTGAGGCAGGGAAAGCAGGGTGACAAGCGGGGTGTGCCGAAAGGAGATATGGGATCTTCAGGGACCCCGTGGTCAGGGGGAACCCCGCTTCCTCAGCTCCTGGACAAAGGCTGGAAGGAAACAAGGGGCAGAGGTCAGGGGCGGAGCCTCTTCCCCCTTCTCTTCCAAAACTCTCTGCAAGAGATGCCTTCAAAATAGATGTTTAAAATAAAAAAAACCACCTCACCTTCAATGATTTCCTCTTTCACTTTCTGCAGTTCCTTCCTTACCTCTTCCAGCAGCTCCTGGAAATAATGGGGTGTAGCGGATCAGGAAGGGTGCCTGGACTTGAAGAAATGAATCCTCCCTTTCTTAATGACTTAAGGAGCCAGAGGAAGAAAGTTCAAAAACCACCCCTCCCCCCCAACACACAATGACATCACTCATAAGGCGGTAGAGTGACTGGAGAATTCTAGAGGAAAATTCTGGATCCTTTGGAGCCAGATGAAAAGTACTGGAGAACATCCAGTACCAGGGTTGGCAAATGCATTCCAGTCTCCTGCCAATTGCACTTGGTGATGGATGGCTGGGGCCAGTGTGCTGGGAAGGACTCGGTCTCCTCAGGAAGGCGTGCAGTCATAGATCAGTAAGGTCCATCCGGGCACTGGAAAAGGGGGCTGTGGTTTCAGTGTCATCCCGGACCTGACTGAATCGCTCCATCTCTCAGATTGGAAAACTGAGGTTGCAGAGGCTTTGATCATAGAATCACAGGACAGGGCGGCGGCAGCGTTTGGACCCAGATCTCCAGTCTTCTGTGGCCCCTTTCTAGACCCCAAATCTCACCCCTGGCCCCCACCCCACCCTACCCGAGCTACCTGTTTCACTCTCTCCAGGTCCGACTCATCACTGGAGCTGGGCGTAGAGGGGTGGGCCTCGGAAGTGGTCACGGAAGAAGAGGACTTCATCCTAGGCGAGTCGGGGTGGTATGGAATAGAAGTGAGGTTAGAGAAGAGGGTCTGCCTCCCCTGCTTCTCCCGTTCCAAGGGTCACATGGTGTTCTTTCCTACAAATTTGGCAAATCCAAGTGTTTAGGGGGGGACGGGGCCCCAGCATTGATGGCCCACCTTGGCAAGGTTGTGCTGTTCTTCTCCCAGGGTCTCCGCACAGATTCTGGGGGATACACAATGAATCAGGAAGATCAGGGACAAGGAATGTCCTGCCTCAATCTCCACCCCCTAGCCTCATCAGGCCCTGCTCAAAGAACCGTCTCCTTAGCACTGTTGGCACAGACTTCCCCATTGCGGGGCGGGAGGGGGCGGGGGGGGGGGTTCCAGGTAAGAACAGGGCATCCTGACACATGACTCCTGCGGCCATACCCGCTCACTCACCACTCTGGACTGGGACTCTGGCCTCTGGCTCCTCCTGCTGGTGGGAAATAAAACTGTCGTGAGCCTGACGGCTCCTTTTCCCCCTCCAGCTGCAAACCCCGCCCATTCCTAGCACCCGCGCCCCCCCCCCCCAGTATCCTTCCCGGATTGGTGCAGCCTAAAGTGAACGTAACAGGAAGAGCCCCTAACTCACATTGGCAGATTCATCCTTGGGGGGTTTCTCCCCAACTTGTGTGGCTTTCCTTCTGCAGGAGGGACAGGCAGAAACAGTTGGCTTCAGCCCTCCCTCAGCCCCTCGGTAATTCTTACCAGAGTTCTAGAAAGGAGGATTCTAAGGTGTAGAGTTCCGGAATTCTCGAAGGCTAAGACAACTTGAGTTTTAGAAGGCAAAGAGAGCGCTGTTCTCCAACTGGGGTGCGGGCCTTACAGTTCTCCCCTGGGAATCACAAACTGCTAAGGGGAGGAGGGCTCTCGGACTTTCCCTGCTGGGATTCTGGGAATCTGAGTTTCCAGGATTCCGAGGCATGATCTCCTAAGGGAAGATCTCCTGAGGTCTTAGAATTCTGGGCTTCAGAACATTCTAGAGGCTGCCTGGGTAGTTGCAAACCATTCTCAGGCATCTCAGGAGAATGGAATCTCCAGCATGAGGTCCCAAAGCTGGCTAGTGGAGGGGGAACTTTGACCCAAAGAAACCAACACATTGGGAATCTGAGCCCTGCTGGACTGGAATCTTCAGGTGCTGACTGGGGGTCTCAGGGATTTCTTCCAGAGCTTTCCAGGGCACTGCCTGCCCCAGGCTCAGGCTCACCTCCGGGCCAGCATGGCGTTCATCTCTTCCATCAGGCCCCCACCCGTGCTTCGGCTGCTCTCTGGTTTGGGGGCTGAGGGCCCCCCCGAGGCCTCTTCCTGCTGGAGAAATTACAAAGAGGAGGGGGCCTTATAGGTGGGCGTCGTGGCCGCCCCCACCAGCCCTCCTGTAACACACACACACCCCGGCCATGCAACTCTGGCCTCATGCCATTATTCCATCAGGGGCCCCCCTCACCTTGCTGACTTTCCTGAGTTTGGCTCCAGCAATGGCTGCCGCAAGGCCGGGGGCCCCCGTTCCGCCACCACTGGGGCCTTGTGCTGTGGGGAGAGGGGGCGCAGGGGGTGGGCCTCCCCCTGCTCCATGCCCTGCGGCCGACACCCCTGAGGAGGACACCCCAGGAGGTGGGGGGGGACCTGGAGGAGGGGGAGGTCCTGGAGGGGGGGGTGGTCCCCCAGCTGGAGGAGCAGGTGGGCCTCCTGAAAGAAACACGGAAAGAGGGTGCTCAGAGAGAAGCCTCGCTCTTTGCTGTCCACGCTGGCCCACCCCCTCCTCTGGGGAGCCCCGCCTCCAAGTCCCCCCCAAGGCCATAGGGCGCTCACCTGCATTGGAGACCCGGCGCTCCAGGTGCTCTGGCGGCTGCCTGAGAAGAGACGATAGAGCTGCGGTCACGCGGGGTCCTGGTGATGGCCAGCCACCTCAGGGCTTCTCTCTCAGGTCTCCAGGGAGGCTGACTGCAGGTCCCCACCCATCCCCTCCCGCCCCAGGGCCCCAGGAAAGAGGTGGGGGGAAGGGCAGGGGCAGGGAGCCCAACATGTGAGCCTTCTAGTCATCAAACTGTCAAGAACGCTTGGATTACAAAATGCTCAAGAGCTTTTAAACAACCAACTTCTGGACTCTGGGAACAGGGGGACCAGGACTTGATGGGTCAGGAGGCGCTGCAACTCTGGGTGTGGGAACTTCTCGAACTCTCTAGGAGGTGGGGGTTTTCTGAAAGCCCTTCATTCCTAGCCCCCTGGGAGTAGGAACATTCTGGAAACAAAGCTGGAGAGTTCTGGGCTCTGGGAGACAGGGGTTCTGGAACATGCTAGAACTCTGGCGCTGGGAACATTCCCCACCCAGGAGCGGGCCCCACCTTTTCTGTTCCACTTCCTCTGGGGCAGGACCGTTCTGGACAGACCAGGTGGAAGGTGCCGCTGGTGGTGGCGGGGGCGGAGGCCCCCCTCCTGGAAGGTGAGAGTGGAAAAGGGTGGTGAGTCAACCCCAGAAGCCTGCCCCGCCCGTCGGCACTCTTTCCTCAGCAATCCCAGGAATCCTGCCTGGAGGCGCTGGCTTCACCTTCCTCCAGGACCCTGACCCTCGGGCTCAGGTGTGGGATGAAGTCCCCACCAGCCTCCCTGGACAGAGCTGATAGGAGCCGGGTGCTGTCATGATGCCCAGGGAGGGCAGTGATGCCCACAGGGCCACCCCCTGCCCCGTGCGTTGCAGACCGGAACTGCATGGGCAAGGCCAATGTAGGCGGATTCCGGCGTCTGGGTTTTTAACCACCACAAATGCAGAGGCTCAGGCCCCACCCCAGCCCGTCGGAACTGGCACCCACATCTACCTACATGCCCGGGGGGTGGGTCTCCATGTCCACCTTTCATACCCATAAGTGGTCTTTCTTAATAGCAATGCCAGAAAACTGACTGATGTCATGTCACTACAACAGTCACCTAGTGAAAGGGCACAGGGAGCCTTCTGGGGCCTGGAAGTACCTGTCTTGATCTGGGAGGCGGTCACCTGGGAGTCATGTGTTTTACACGTGGGTGCACACGGGGCACACAGGAGCCTATGCAAAATCCTCACCGTAGATCTCCGAGGTAGCGGTCAGTTAGCAGTTAATTAGAATGGGACTGCTTTGGGGCACCTGCGTGGCTCAGTCGGTGGAGTTGGGCTCAGGTCATGATCTCAGGGATCATGGGTTCAAGCACCGCATCAGGCTCTGTGTGGACAGCTCGGAGCCTGGGGCCTGCTTCGGATCCTGTGTCTCCCTCTCTCTGCCCCTCCCTGGCTTGTGCGCACGAGCTCACTCTCTCTCTCTCTCTCTCTCTCCCAACAATAAATAAATAAACATTTTTTTTAAATGGGCAAATTTGAGAGTGGTAAGGTGGCGGGGCTCAGCGGTCCCCTCTGCCTCGAACCTTCCAGTGCTTCTAGGGCGGTGGCCATGCCCGCGGCGAACTGTGCGGCGTCCTCCTTGCTCCCGAAGTTGAGGCCCCAGACCTGGCGGGCGTCGCGCCACTGGTGGAAGCTGGGGGTGGCCTGGTTATACTTGATGCCCCGGACGATGGCACAGTTGATGACCACCTTGGCAGGAGGGGAGAGGCGGGTGAGGATGACGGGCACAGAGGTGGGGGGCGGGGCCCCGCACAGGAAGAAGGGGAGGCAGGCAGAGGCCTCACCTGCTGGTCTGGCTGCATCTTCCAGCCGACGACCCGGAAGGAGTTGGCTGTGGGGTTGTGGTAGATCTGGACGCGGCTGAAGCCCTGGGGACCCGTGCCGGCAGGCAGCCATCGCTTGTTGCTGTCATCATAAAGCATCACAGTGGCCCAGCTGGAGCAGATCACGGTCTCACTGCGGGGCGGGGGGGGAGGGAGAAGGGCAGGTTAGCCGAGAGCACGGCCCCCACCCTCCAGGGCTGGTCACCTCCATCTGGGTCTCCCAGGGAGATTTGGAGACTCACAACATCGTTCGAGGGGGAGAGAGGCCACGGGGAAGAGGGTCGGAGACAGGCCTGCGGGGAGATGGAGGCAGAGATTAAGAGAGAGAAGCAGATAGGTGGGACAGAGACAGGCAAAATGGAAGGGAGACAAAGAGGCAGACCCAGGAATGTGAGGGAGAGGAAGAGTCAGAAGGACAGACCGCAAGAGACAAACATACAGACTACAGATGGGCGTGGGGAGAGGGGTGAGAGAGGGAGAGACAGAGACAGCCAGCCAGGGGGAGGGCACAAACGGAAAGGCAGGGGCTGGAGAAAGAGACAGACAAGCACGGAGGGAGTGAGACAGAGAGAGACAGGCAGATGGAGGAAGGTAGAGAGGCAGAGACGGATGGATGGAGATGCAGGGGAGCAGGTAAGAGTCGGACACCGGGGGCTCAGGAGAAGCAGGACAGCGGGGACCCAGCAGGAGCTCCGTGTCGCATTGGGGACCAGCCTCTGCCCGGTGCTTTCAGACTTGGTTTCCCCATCTTTGCCAGGGTGCTTGACCACACACAGCCCCCACTCCCCTGCTCAGGTCAGGGGAGGGAGCCGAGGCTCAGGGTGGGGAAGGGTGAGGTCTGCAGTAAGCAGAGCATGGACTCACCCTGCTCTGTCAAGCCTGTGTCTTGGGCAATGATCCAGACAGCCCTGGCCCCACCCTCTAGGGCAGTAGACTGTCCAGTCCAGGGACAGTGCCAGCCCAAGGCCAGGCTTGGGGTGCTCAGAAGGAACATCTGCCCTGGCCTGGAGGTTAAGGGAGGACTTCCTGGAGGAAGCAACATCTGACTCAGCCTTGGCAGGGAGGGGTCAGGAAACTGGTTCAGAGTTCAGGATCTGATATATCCAGAGACCTGGGTTCAAATCCTCCCTGAGACACCTCCTCCATATGACTCAGGCCCATGGCCTCCCACCCAGGTAACTCATCTTCCTCGCCTGCAAACTGGGGAAATGACAGTCCCCACCTCCCGGGGCAGTGGGAGGAGTACACGAGTCTGGGCACAGACAGCCCTTGGCACAGTGCCTGGCACGTACTGAGTGCTTAGTAACTGTCAGCATCCCTTCCACGGCACCCTGAACAGACACCACGGGGACTCAGACAACCACATCTCTCTCTGGAGCCCCCATCAGTCCTTCTGGAGAGGTTCCGTGCCCCCTCCCCCAGTGAGGGAACTCCGACTCCCAGACGGGAAGTGACTTGCCCAAGGTCACACACAGACCAGAGGGAAGCGCCAGTCCCCACCCCACCCCACCCGACTTTTTCCTGAAAAGAGGAAGTTGGTGGTCAGAGGTTTCCGGGGAGATAAATTATACTTGTCAATGGCTGTGTCTCTGCCAGGGCTGGGGGCTGGGGCGTGACGCTGACATTGTAAACGTCAGGGCAGGGAAAGCCCCTCCGAAGACCCAGGTCCCGGTTCCTAGGCCAGGGAGCTAAGCCCCCCCCCGCCCCCCCGCCGTTCCTCCCCGCCAAGTACAGACTCCCTCTCCTCGGGCACCGAAGCTGGTCAGGCACCCTGAGCCCTTTCCAAAGAGACACCCATTGTCTGCTCGCTGCAGTCCTTCAAGATGGGCACTATTTCATCTTCATGTTGCAAGTGAGGGCTGGCAATCGAGGCCCAGAGAGGTGGAGTGCCTGGCCCGTGATCACACAGCTCGTAAGCAGCTGAGCGAGGGTGTGAACCCAGGCCACCTGGCTCTCAGGTCCACAGTCCTAACCGCTGGGGAGACTGCGTGGGCCCTCCCCACATATCAGGTGCTGCTACCAGACAAGCACAGCCTCGGGGACCATTTCTGGCGCCCGCTGCCCCTGGCAGAGCAGGGCGAGGGCCTCACCCACACCTGCCACCCACACCCAGGGCAGACTCTGGCCAGGAGCCCGGGGCTATGGTTGCTACTCCACCCTGCCTGCACTTTGCTCTCCCCAGTAGCCGTGCCCTGCTGCGTGTCTGGCCCGGCTGGAGACCCGAGGGGCTGCTGAGTGACCCCCATGCTGGTCCGGCCCCTCTCCAGTCCACAGCGTCCCCGTAAGAGTAGAAGGATCTTATTGAAACACGAGTCAGATGGCGTCCCTTCTCTTCTCGGAAGCTCCCGGAGCCCCGCAGAATAAAAGCCGCCTTCTGTCTGTGGCCTGCGTGATGTCTGATCACGTCCCTTCCCTCGCTCGCTCGCTCGCTGTTCCAGCCCCAGGGCCCTCCTTCAACACTGCAGACCCCTTCCTGCTCAGGCCCCTGCACTTCTTCCTCATCCCGTGTTCTCACCTCCTTCAGGTCACTGCTTAGATAACCCCTCTTCTGAGAAGGCCTCCGGGACTACCCAATCTGGAAAAACTCCTCCCTCTCATGTTCCCTATTTCACAGCAGGGGTCCGGCGTGACAGATGACCAAACTGTCAGGACAGAAATTCTGTCCACCGCTGTGTCTCCCAACCTAGATGGGGTACCTAGCACACAACGGGCACTCAGAAGCTGCCAGATTCGCCAAGTAATTGTTCATCATTAAAGGGAAAATGGTTAACAAAGGCACCCACAGATATGGGGGGGCCCGTGTCCCCGACACTGCTGTAGGTGCCGAGCCCCAGTCTGCCCACTGAACCTTGCCATGACCTCGTGACATGGGCTCTGGTGCGTTACCCGTTTTACAGATGAGGCACTGTGGGCACAGAGGGGTGAAGACCCTTGTCCCCAGGTCATTCAGCAAGTGAGCTGGCAGGGGGGGGTCTCATATCTGGACCCTAGGCTACCCAAATTCTTAGCCTCATTTAAAGAAGAGGGCTTTGGCTGAGTTTTTTTTAAAGAGGCAAGGTATAAAGTGGTGCGTATCAGAGGTTTCAAAAACAGGGGAGAGGATGGGGCGCTTGGAGGGGCTCAGTTGGTTGAACGTCCAACTTCCGCTCAGGTCATGATCTCACGGTTCATGGGTTTGAGCCCCGCGTCGGGCTCTGTGCTGACAGCTCACAGCCTGGAGCCTGTTTCAGATTCTGTGTGTGTGTGTCTCTCTCTCTCTGTTCGCACTTTGTCTCTCAAAAATAAATAAATGTTATAAAAAAAAAAAACAGGTGAGAGGATATAAATCCTCAGCACACAGAGTGGTGAGGTGATATCAGCAGGGGCTGCTTCTCAGGAGGTGTTTGTTAACTGGGGCGTCCTCCAAGGAGGAGCCCCCCCCCCCAGTGGAGGGAGGCCTGAGGAAGGATGGAGGAAATGGACCTTGAGGACTGTTTACCCTTTCGAATGGCTTATTTCTTTTTTTCTTTTTCAACCATGGGCTGGTGTCACCAATAAGACGCTACTGCATTACTGATGTTCAAAAAATAAAACTTGTAAACCAGGCAAAAAAAAAAAAAGCTGGAATGGAAAATCCCATAGCCCAGGAAGCAGGCAGTGACACTGAAACGGGGTCCACCTGATTCCCCCGGTCTCCCGGGGTCTCGCACCCTGGATTCGACACGAGACAGCCAGTTTAATTCCCAGCCAGCCCAGGACCCATGCCTTCCCAGAAGTCCCTACATTCTGGAAAACACTCACACGTGGTGGATGACAAAGGGTTCAAGTCACACGCCCTTGCTATGTGGCTTCACCTCTCTGAGTTGCAGTTTCCAGCTCCTGGAAACCAGGCTGTTAAGGATTCAAAGAGATAAGAAAAGCCCTAACCTGGGACTTGGGACTGATTCTGCGCAAGGCAGCTGAGGGTCAAACAGGAGGAGGAGGGTTCTGCATCACTGGGGGTAATCTCGCACAGTCACCCGGGTTCCCTCAAGCCTTCCAAATCAGAGGTTTGGCCCTTCCCTCCTCCCATCCCCCCTCAAGATCTACCCCACGGTCTCCTTAAACCATAAAACTTGCAATCCAGCCTCCCCCTAGACCCCCAGGCGCATACCACCTTTCCAAACTACAAAGCTTGGAAGCCTAGGACCTTTGGGTCTGTCTGGGTTCCCTCTAGCCCCTCCTCCCCATAAGCCTCAGTTTCCCATAAATGAATGGGAAGGTAAAGGGTTCTTTTTGCTTCTCTGCATTATCTTAAGTGTTCCCACAGTGAAATCATGTTGCTTGTGTTTCTTTAAAGAGTATTAAACGTTTTATTTTCCTTTTTCTGTAAAAAGCATCATAGTCCAGAGACAGCCCTGGGTTCAAATACAGAGTTGCCTACTTCCACAGACTTTCATAGGTGATTTACTTAAATTCTCTGGGCCTCGGCTTTCCCCAGGGGGGTGGGGGGCTTTCCCCAGGGGGGTGGGGGGCGGGCAATCATGACAGGCACGGAGTAGATGTCTGATCAATGATCTCTTATTATTTAAAAAAATGCTAATGGTAATAACAATTACAGTTACTGGAAGAAAGAAATGGACCCAAATACTTGAGTTCCCTCTGCCCTGAGATTCTCAGACCTCTGCCCCCTTTCTCCGCCTTCCTAGAATTCCAGCTGAGTCTCGGACACAGCAGACACTCAACAAATATTTGTCAAACTGGGAGAAAAAGAACTATATCTTGTAATTTTCCATTTTAACATCCTCTTTTCCAACTGCCCCCAAGACTCCCCGGCCAAAACAGACAAATCAGAAGATCCCAGTCCCCTCGCTTCTGTCAACACTGCCCATGAATTTCGATGGATCTCAGGCCAGGACTTTCTCTCTGTGAGCCTCAGTTTCCCCAGCTGCCCTGGGACAGAGCGATGGGTCTTTTTGAGTGTTAGC
>PISW01015833.1:0-15379 GCA_004023785.1 Mungos mungo
TTTTTTTTCCATAATATTTTATTGTCAAATTGTTTTCCATACAACACCCAGTGCTCTTCCCCTTAAGTGCCCTCCACCATCACCACTCCCTCTTTTCCCCCCTCCCCCTTCCCCTTCAACTCTCAGTTCATTTTCAGCATTCAATAGTCTCTCAAGTTTTGCATCTCTCTCTCTCCCCAACTCTCTCTCCTTCCTCCGCTTCCCCTGTCGTGTACTTTATTTTAAAGAGAGGAAGCTATTCTATTCACTTTGCCCACACTCACCAGTTCTCACCAAAGAAACTGTTAGTTTGCCTTTGGTACATCTCTGCTCAATAATCTTGATTCCTGTTTTTTGGAGGAGAATCACTATCAGGGATTCAGGAACTCATGCATTTTAAAAGATGCTTTAAAAAACCAATCAGTATTTATATGTTATTTCCAATAACAAATGAGAATAGCAGATGTGTCTATATTATTCAATACATTAAAAATTCTTGTGAACATTTAAAACAGAAATGCAACTGTCACATTTTTTTGGATTTTAGTAAGAAAGTGTACTTTAACTCTTCATATTATTTATCTGTCCAATGATCAAAGATACTATTTTCATAAGGAATAGATATTTTTCTTGCCTGAAATAAAAATAAGCCATTTCATAATAAACCAGGTCATATCAAGACCTAAAAGAGACAAACCAAACCCCTCCTATTGTTGTTTCTTGTCAAATATTTGCTTTCCTAGCTTTTAGTACAGGACATCTTCCCATCTCCTATACCTTTACATTTTCAAACTCTCCCAAAAAGCAAAGATTCTTCCAAGGATCTCCTTCTACATAAAAAAAAAGTCATTTTTAAGCATTATGCCACATCAGATTTAAGAAAATTTTGGATAATATAAAGTTCATCATTCTAACATTGATTTATATGAAAAAAATAGAAGTCTGTCGAAGAATATTTCCCCACTCCTCAAGGAAAACTTACTCTATGCTGTTTGTACAGATGACAATCAATAGAGTGAAAGAAAGGACACTTAATTACAAGGTATACACCTAAAATGACTGAAACCATTTGACGTTGGAATGAAGCAGACTTATAAATCTGAGTTAATATGCCGGACTTGGAAGAGAGAAGAAGAGGAAAGACACATGGACCAGAGATGTGAAAGGGCAGCATCTGGTTTATCACAGAAAATTGTACTAAATTAGAATCCCCGTTGGACTGGCTTCATGGATGTGTGACCCGTGCAGTCACACAGGCCTCAGCTCAGTAGGACCCCTGCTTGGTTTAATGCTCTGCTGTAGCTGTCTTGAAATTCTCAGTAATCATTGAACCAGGGGGCCCTGCATTTTCACCTTGTACCACATCCCACAAAACATGTAGGTAGTCCCCCTCGTAGTTTAGTTCTCCCAGGACTTCTTAATTCTCTCAGCTCTCAGTTCCACAGTCCTCATTTTCTAGTACTAACAAAGGAGTGAAACTGGCTTTCTCACTTACAGACATCTTGTAATTACAGTGAGATTCCATTTGCAAACCAGATACTATGGACATTTCTACTTCATTGTTTCTCCTCATCGGTCCATTTAAAACCAATAGGGGGTGCCTGGGTGGCTTCGTCAGTTAGGCATCTGATTCTTGATTTTGACCCAGGTCATGATCCCATGGTTTGTGAGTTCAAGCCCCACCTCAAACTTTGTGCTGACAGCCCCGAGCCTCCTTGGGGTTTTCTCTCTCTCCCTCTTTCTCTGCCCCTTTCTCTTCTCTCTCTCTCATAAATAAACAAACACATAAGCATTAAAACCAGTAGAAATCTGCCTTCACTCTGAGTCTAAAAGGACAAACCTTTGAAACATTCTACTCAAGTCATTTGGTTCTGCTCTTAAAACCTTGACTTTTTAAAATAAATTTTAAAATTTATTTTGGAGAGAGCGAATGCAAGCAAGCGAGGGGCAGAAAGCAAAAGAGGCAGAAGAGCGAAACAAGCTTTGCACTGACAGCAAGGAGCCTGATGTGGGGCTGGAACTCACCAACCAGTGAGATCATGACCAGCGCCAGAGTCGGACGTGTAACCAGCTGACCTACCCAGGCATCCCTCAATCTTGATATTTAAAAAATATTTTTAATGTTTATTTTTGAGAGAGAGAGACTGTGATTGGTGAAGGGCAGAGAGATATGGAGACACAGAATTTGAAACAGGCTCCAGGCTCTGAGCTGTCAGCACAGAGCTCGACACGGGGCTCAAACTCACGAGCCAGAGATCATGACCTGAGCCGAAGTTGGATGCTTAACTGACTGATCAACCCAGAGGCCCCTCAACCTTAATATTTTTAAGGCCAATGTACAATGCATCGTGTTCAACACCATGGCAAAGAGAAAAGGACAAGAGACAGAATCTCCTCTCAGAGGAGTTGACAAACTGGAGTGAAGGCAGATGTAGCACAAATAAGGGCGTGAAAGAAGAGAGCAAGGAAGGGGTCTTTGGGCAGATGGAGAAGTGGTTATCACAGGCTGAACCCAGGCTCAGAGTGAGGACAGTGGCATCATAGTTTGTGAGAGAGGCTTCTAAACTATCTCAAGGATACAGAAATGAGTACTTCTTAGCTCTAAAATAGAATCAACCTACTTCACAGAGCGAGTTTTAAATACTGTCAAGAATGCTTGAAAAATGCCTTGCCTGGTGCCTACTTCATAGCAGGTACCTGATAAAAAATATTTTTCCCTTTAGTTATTGTCTTCATAAAACTGACTGATGCATTTTCATGAAGTAGAAGAAGACTGAAAATCCCACAGCTCATCATCTGACCAGGCTATCCCAGTATCCAGAGCTATGCTTAGCCCTGATAACAAGCTCTACTTCCAATCCTGGTTCTGTCATTACCTTGGGGTGTGATTTGGGAGAACTTTCTAAAATTCTGCTATCTTATCTCTCAAATGAGACAGTTGTATGAAATTATTCCTTACTACTCTTTCAATTCCAAACTTTGATTCCAAGAAGTTTTTATTTCCTTCTTCTCCATCTTCCTCTTCTTTGCCTTCTTCTCCTTCTTCTTCCTCTTCTTCTGCTTCTTCTTCTTTATTCAGTAACTGTTGCTTAAAAATGATGAAAAAATTCAACTCTTCAGTGATAATCATTAGCAAACTTTGGTAAGTATTCATTATGAAATTTTCTAAAACACAAGTTGCAGAGTTTTATATACACCATGATCTCATTTCTTAAAACTATATGTATACACTTCTAAAACTATATAATTATATATACATGCACACTTTTATGACAAGAAACCACAGTGCAAATAAGATTCAGTAAACGCCATCTTTTCCTTTATATATTTTCACAACTAATCCATTCTCTTTAATGTCTGAATACTATTCAGTTGTATGGCTCTCTCTCTCTCTCTCGACCCCCAAACTCCCATACACAGAAATCTAGGTTATTTCTACCTTGTTACTCTTACAAAGAATGTTGTATGCATACACATATATTTGAACATATTAAGTTTCAATAGGTGAAATTCCTAGATGTTGAGACAGTTGGTAAGATGCTTACAAATCTTTAACAAGTTTATTATATATATACTTTCCTTCCATGAAGTTGTGCCAATTTGTGTTCCCACTAACACAAAATCTACTAAAAATGATTATTTCCCCACACTTTCAGGATCAGTGGCTTTCAGTAAGTTAACATTTTTGTTAGCATATGTAGGGCACAGAATGCTTTACTGCTGCTTTAATTGGAATATTTGAATTATTATTAATGATCATATTAGTTACCTGCATTTCCTCTTCAGTGAATTATTTACATATTTGATCATTCTTTCAACTAGGATATATCCTTTTTCTTGTTAGTTAGTAGAACCTTAAAATATATATTATGCATTATACATACTACACGTATTTCTTTTCAGTGTGTCACTTGTCTCTCAATTTTATTTATAGTATTTTTGTCATCAGATACTTTCAATATTCTTGCAGCCATTTATGTTAAACATTCTCTTTTTTTAAGTTTTTTTGTTTTATTTATTTTTGAGAGAGAGCACAAGCAGGGGAGGGACAGAGAGGGAGCGGAACAGAAGATCCAAAGCAGCCTCTGCACTGGCAGCAGAAAGCCCCGTGTGGCGCTTGAACTCACAAACTGTGAGATCATGACCTGAGCCAATGTTGGATACTCACCAACTGAGCCACCCAGGCACCCCTCTGTTAAACATTTTCTATATCATTCTGAGTTTTTATATCATTTATGAATCCCTTCCCCAACCCAGGATTAAAAAATATATTTTGTCTATTGTTATACTTTGTCTAACAATAGACAAAAATACTTTGTCTATATTAACAATAGACAGAATCCTTTGTCTACCATTATACTTTTTTAAAAATGTTTGGACAAGTATTCTACCTGGAATTTATTTGTCTGTATGATTTGAGATTCAAATATAACCCTGTTTTCTTCCAAATGAAGAGCCAATTATTTTAGCTTCATTATTGAATAAACCATCTCATTTTCTTTGATTCAAGATGTCATTTGTATCACATATTAAATTCTGATATTTATTTGAGTTTCCTTCCAGGTCCTATTTTGTGAACAGCTGTTAGACTGTAGAACAAATGTGTGCCTGCACTCATGGGGTGCTTTGCTGTAATCATACAGCTTGTGCTGGACTGTTGGCATGAAAGTTTGAGATGTTCAACCTGAATTTGAACAGGAATATGTGCATGAATTTATGTGTGCATGGAGGCCCCTAAAGGACATCCTGTGTGCCCTTGTACTCATTTTGTGAAGGATGTGGGATGCAGGAGAGTGAGCTCAGCCACGGACATGACATCATCTAGAGAACTACAGCTGGCCAGGAAAAACATATGTCAGTGAGGAGTCTAACCCAGTTCATCCTCACTCTCTTAGTTTCTCCCCTCTGTGAGGGGACTCACCTCCACCCACAGCTGTCAACCTTGCATGACTGATTGCCATCCCTGCTGGAACAAATCCCTGCCTCTCAAATTATGCAGTTGAAGGACTTTGGAAACAAAAAATTCAAAATCACTAGAACTTGCACCAATATGATGCAGAATCAGGAGACAGACCAAAAATGAGACTAGACATGGCTAAAACATAGTAGAAGATAATAACCATGATTCGGGAAAGAACTCTGAAATCCCTCCTGTTGTCAGAAAATTCTTCCTTATAGGAATATCAGATGGCACAATGCTTCCTTTGGGCCTTGTATTCCACATTTTGAAGCTCAGAAAACACATATAGATGAATAATTTCTGTCTATGTATAACCTAAATCTAAATTACATTAAAGGAATCATTATTCAAAAATTTATTTGTATGTTCCTTCAGTCTATTGCACTTGACTTAAGGATCTAACCAAAAATAAATTTATGACAAATTGATTAGTGTTGTTAAGGTAGCTGCCAGGGATGCATTCAAAATAATAAAAAGGTAATGACACTGCTGACATATCCATTAACCCAATTACTTAAAATTTAGAGCACACCAGTGAGAACACACTAATCTAATCAATAGACATTTAGAGAATTGTATTCCAATCTTCCAACAAGTTATTCAAGAATAACATTCTTCTCTCATTCTAATCACTTATAAAATTATTTTAAATTTCAAAATTCTGAGCTCTGAATAGGTATGGTCTATTTATAACGCTATTTGTATGAAGTGTAGCATTTATATACCTGTGAAAATGAGTTAGTTCCTTGCACTAGAGTGACCTAACCAAATGCTCCCTTGTAAACTGCTAACTGACATGCATGGGGCCATTTTCAGCTTCTCTCCAGAGAAATTCCTGAGAGTATTTCTCTGTGCTCAAGCTGATATGGTAATAGGGATTTGGGAGAGGTGGGATTTGGGGAATATTTGGTTATGTTTTATTTATGGTTACAATGAGTGAGTTGCAGCTGTTACCTGGTCATATTTTAAATAACTGGATATTATACCTTGTTTTGGAACCTAAAAGTTACAAAGGTCTCCATTCAGGTCAGTTTGGGAAAATGCTCCTGAATGAATTTTGTACTTCATCTGTATTTCCAAAATACAGATAGGGAATGCCATAAAAGATATTAACAAATTTTAGCCATGGGCCTCTGAGAACAAGAAAGGATTGTTCCTGGTGTGTTTCTGGTGGCAATGGCCTGGCGTAGTGCCTTGATTCCAGCCTAGGGTGGAAGCTGAGCAGATAAGATGTGGAAAGGTTCACATGCCTATATTTGAGATCTGAATCCTCAGAGAGTACAAGTTTAGTCTCCTTGTCACCTCATACCCTAGAAAGACCTGAAATTTTTTGTGAAGGATGATCTTGTCTTTAATATTATCCTACATTTTTTCTTCTTCCCTTGGTCTTCACTTTTTTTTTTTTGAGATTATTGGACAGCGTTTGCCTTTTCCTAAACTTGTCATTCTGTCTCTGTGTTTTTCTTTTCGCTTCCATCTCTACATAGCTAAGCACACATATCATGACTCAAACACTCCACATAATAAATGGGTACAACATATATGGGCAATTTACTACCTTGACATTGCCACGTGTGCTTGTAGAAAACACAATTCAGGACATATGCCTGATTGACATCATGGAAAAATGCGCTGTCTGCTTAAATGTCACTATACCAAAATAGATTGTAATGGAACTCAAACAGAAGTTTTGGGGTTTATTTTCTGAAGTCTTCGTTGACAGAGGACACTAGACAGTATTTTTTTTATTCCACTTAGTCATCTTACTATATTTTTGTAAGCTTAGTGGTCTTTTAAGTAGATTATCTATGTGGGGTCTACATTTCTACATAGCACTGAGACTCTAGAAGTTTCTAGGTATCAAGATGAAAAGGTCAGTACGTATTCCCCAGTTTACAGACATACTATAACAAATGGCCAGAAAGCATGCATGAAACCAAATGAACACTTCCTGAAGACCCAGCGAGATAGTTATTTTATATTAAATAGCTTATGCTTTCAATTCACAATGTATAGTTCAAAAATTTTATAATTGTTTTTCAGTTTCCAGTCAATTTTTGGATATTTGCCAGGAGGCTACTTGTAAGCATTATGAATGGGAAGTGGGATAAAGAACAAATGGAAAACACCTGGCTTGTGCCTCTGCAGCTGTCACAGCCTATTTCAACTACAGACAAGCCCTGTGATGTCACCAGACAGGATCCTTACTGTCCCCAGTACACACTATCTCCATTGTCATCTTCAGCCTTTGCCCATTGGAACTATCGTCTAACTTGCACTATTCTTTAGGACCCTCCTGATCATTACTGATGGTTCCCCCCATATGATCTTCCGTGTCTTTTATTGTTTTTACATCGTGGAGCTTATTTCTTTCCATTTGTCTCATTAAGTGGCTAACATTTATTGAGTACTATGTGGCAGGCACTACTATAATTTAAATTCTTTTGATTTTACAGTCACCTTAGAAAGTAGGAAGTGTTACTAACCCATTTTGTATTAAAAAAAAACTGAGGAAAAGAGAAGTCAGAATTCTAACCTAGCATTCTACTGCCAGAGTCTGTTGCTGAAGTCTACACCTTTAACAACAGTGCTATACTGCTTCTTTAAGAATTATCTTCTAAAAATATTCATTCTACTTGCCAGTTTAGCTTTGAAAGTCAAAACTCCATAACAAGCAGGTTGGTGATACATTAGAGGCATAGAACTTGAAATTCTGGTAAGTGCCAACAGATGAAGAATGCTGTCATAAGTTATGACAATTTCAGTCATTTTCAACTAAAGAAAAATTAAGTAAAGAGGTAACATTATTTAAGTTTTTTAAATTTTTATTTATTTTTGAGAGAAAGAGAGAGAATGGTGGAGGGTCACAGAGAGAGGGAGTTATAGAATTCGAAGCAGGCTCCAGGCTCTGCGCTGTCAGCACAGAGCCCAATGCAGGGACTTGAACGCAAGAACTGCAAGATCACGACCTGAGCTGAAGTAAGACAGTTAACCAACTGAGCTACCCAGGCACCTCCAAGGGGTAACATCGTTAACCAAAAATACCTATTAGTTATATCTTCATACAGATTTAAATAAAAACAGTCCATTGATATGTCATCAGAACTTAATATAGTGCCTGATATGCAATTGGTATCCAATAAATACTTGTTAAATGAATCCCAAAAAATAGAGAGTAGATCTTAAAGAAATGTAACCTCTCAGGCATAGTTTAAGTACTTTTTCCTCATTGACAAAGAACCCTTATGCATTATTAGTGGGAATACAAACTCAGGCAGCGACCATGGAAAATAGTATGAAGTTAAAAACAGATCTACCTTATTGATCCAGTAATCACCCTACTGAGTATTTAAATACCCAAAGAATACAAAAACAGTAATTCAAAGGGATAAGTGCACTCTTATGTCTATAGAAGCAACATTTACAAATGTTTTGGAAGCAGTCCAAGTGCCCATCTATATATGAATGGATAAAGTATGGTATACATATTCAATAGAATAGTATTCAACTATAAAAAAGAATGAAATCCTAGTTGCATGAAGCTAGAGAATATAATGCTATGCAAAATAAGTCATCGTGAGAAAGACAAACACCATATGATATCACTCATATGTGGAATTGAAGAAACAAAACAAATGAACAAAGGATTTATAAAAGAGAGAAAAAACAAAATACAGATTTTTAACTATAAGAAACAAATTGATGGTTACCAAAGGGGAGGTGGATGGGGGGGGGTGAAATAAGTGAAGGTGACTGAGAGCACACTTACTGTTTGGAGCACCAGGTGAGGGGTGTGGAATAATTGAAACATACGTGTATTATACATTTGAAGCTAATATAAGTGTATGTTAACTATGCCAGAATTAAAAATATTTTTTCTTTTATAGTTTCTTATCAAGTTGGTTTCTATATAACACCCAGTGCTCGTCCCAAAAAGTGCCCTCCTCCATGCCCATCAGCCCCTTTCCCTTTTCCCCCTCCCCCATCAGCTTTCAATTTGTGCTCAGTATTCAAGAGTCTCTCATGGTTTGCCTCCCTCCCTCTCCCCAACTATTTTCCCTCTTCCCCTCCCCCATGATCCTCTGTTAAGTTTCTCCTGTTCCACTTGTAAGTGAAAACATATGGTATCTGTCCTCCTCTGCCTGACTTAGTTCGCTTAACATAACACCTTCGAGTTCCATCCATGGTGCTAAAAATGGCCAGATTTCATTCTTTCTCATTGCCATGTAGTTTTCCATTGTATTTATAAACCACATCTTCTTGATCCATTCATCAGTTGATGGACATTTAGGCTCTTTCCATGTTTTGGCTATTGTTGACATTGCTGCTATGAACATTGGGGTGCATGTGCCCCTATGCATCAGTACTTCTGTATCCTTTGGGTAAATTCCTAGCAGTGCTATTGCTGGGTCATAGGAGAGTTCTATTGTTAATAATAAAAACTTAATAAAAAATACTTTCTCTCATTGGACTCCAACATTATCAATTATTGAGGTTCCTAAATTTATTTATTCTTTCTCTGTGTGTGTGTATTAATACAAATTTACCATTTTTATGTTGGGCTTTGCTTATCCACAGCTTCCAACTGGTCACTTGCTATTGGTTCATTCTAGCATTTTGAAAAATTTGGTTACAAAATGGTGTTAAAGAATATGCCTTTGGGGCACCTGGATGGGTGGCTCAGTTGGTTAGGTGTTCAACTTCCACTCAGGTTATAATCTTGTGGTTCATGGGTTCGAACTCACGTCAGGCTCTGTGCTGACAGCTTGGAACCTGGAGCCTGCTTCGGATTCTGTGTCTCCCTCTCTCTCTGCCGCTTTCCCACTCATGCTCTGTCTCAGTCTCTCTCTCTCTCAAAAATAAACATTAAAACAAAACAAAACAAAAAAAGTATGCCTTTATTCTTGACTTAGATAAGTACTGTTTTAAACACCAGTTATTTCTTGATGAAAGCTTTCTCCTCTAACTGGTACTCCTATGTTTTGTTTTGTTTTTCTAAAAACCAAAGCCTCTTTTAGTCGTTAATGAAGTTAGACTGACCAACCACCTCCATGGATGATGGGAAATTTTTGTAAATTACAGTCAATCCCAGGTAACATACTTCCACATGATACATTTATCCATAGACTACTTTTTTCTCCTTGAAAATTACTTCTTTTAGAAAAGCTGTTCATCTGTCTCTCTTTCCAAATATAGTGGTTCAGGATGTTAGCAAGTTTCACTTGTAAAGAATATAAATATATCTCATAGAGATCATGGGCAATGAGCAATAACTTGTTTTTAAACTTGCAAAGTTAGGAAAGGATCAATATTGGTTTTACCTCCCTGGAATCCATTTGATAAAATGATAACCATTTAAAAAATATGATTATATGGTGATTTCCACACATTCATGTGCTTAGTATAAGAAAATATCTTTGTCTTTTACCATTTTATGTTTTCAACAGTATTTCACACAGAGTTAATGCACAGCAGGAATCCAATAAATGCTTACAAGTTAACTAAACAATTTTATTTTAATAGATTTAAATCACTAATGAGCAGACTTTTCTCTCTTGTATTTCTGACTAATAGTGGAATATACTAGCTTATTTATAATACTAAATAATTCAACATAAAATTTCAAGCAAAAACTAAGTTTTTTAGATACTTTATGAATGGTCGGAATATTTTTGGTGTTCTTTTGTGGGTTTTTTTTTTTCTGAGAGAGAGAGAGAGAGACAGAGACAGAGCCCAAGTGACGGAGGGGCGGAGAGAGAGGGAGAACGCAGAATCCAAAGCAGGCTCAAAGCCTGACGCAGGGCTCAAGCTCATGGACTACGAGATCATGACCTGAACCAAAGTCAGAACCTTAACCGACTGAGCCACCCAGGCACCTCCCTTTTCTGGTCTTGAATGTGCTAAAAAATACATGTGGGTGATTTTTTCTTTTGCCTCCACTGAACTCCATAATTAAAAGATGTATTAACTGTAAGTTAATTTTTATATGTTTTCCTCTGTTTTCATGAGCAAGTTTTTAATCGTAGAAAGAATCCATGGACACAGTAACAAATTATAAGCAATAGAGAAGGCATGAATTATAAAATATAAGATTCTTTCTTTTACTAATTCCCTGTAGCAGCCTCTCTGCTTCACCTCTGCAGATAGAATCTTTAGTGACCTTTCCTTCTGATTTGGTTTTCCTTATTGCTGTCATTAGACTTCTATTCCTGGAGTTATAAACTTTAGACATTGTCTATTGATCTCCAATGAAACTTGAAGAAACTATCACAATTAATTTTCCTTCCACCTCTCTTTCTCAGTCAACCCCCGAATATTTTTAGTTATACCTTACTTTACATTTGTAGGGTTCATAATAATCTAGCAAACTATCTCTGTATCTATCATCTATTTATCTTTCCGTCTATCTCTGTATTTTCTTACATAAATCTAAGTCTTCTGTGCTTTGCCCACCAGATAATTTAAAAAAATGAAATGCCAAATGACAGGTACAATATAAACAAGTAAACATTATTCCCTGCAGAATCAAATATTATAGCAGAAGCCACAAATGAAAATTCTATATTGATAAAACTTTGCTACTCACAGGAGAAGCTTGCAAGAATTAAGGCCCAATGATATTCTTTAAATTTATTGCCATCTTTTTTCTTTATTTCAGATCACATATCAAAATTTCTTATATCCCACACTACCATCATCCAGGGATTCTTGTTTTGATTCCGCTCTTGACAAATTAATTTTGAGACTGTAGGGTGCATGCATAGTAAACTTTCTAAATTCTTACTTGCCTGAAAACGTGTTTCTAAGTCTGTGGTTTCAAATTTTAGATTCAAAATTTTTTACCTCAAGAGCTTCAAAAATATTGCTCAATTTTCCTTGGCATCCACTGTTAGTGGTAAGAAGCCTCAAGTCGATCTGGTTCTTTTACAGGTAATGTTTTTCCTTCCCTGCTTTTAGGATTTTTTTCTTTATCCTTGGAGTTATAAACTGTCGATGGGATGTATCTGCAAAGGAATATTTCCCCATGCTATTTGGCATTTGATAAACTTAAGACCGAAAACTGGAGAAAACTCTTGACTATGTCATTCTAGCTGTCGTCACTCAGGAATTTTACTTCTTAGACTTTTTGTTCTAGGTCATACTTTCATACATATTACTAGATCACAGTTAACCAGACAAGTAATCAGGTGTGTGCATTTAATAATTTATTCTATCCAATGATTATTTCTTAATTCATTAATTTTATACATATTTTTTCAAGACTCCTTTCTTTTTTCTTCATTGCTCCCCCCATACCCTTTTTATAAACCAGGTTTATTTTTAAAAACTTGGGTTTTGTTTTTGTTTTATAGAAATATAACAGCCTTTTGAATTTTCTAGAGAACAGACTTTTTAAGAATAGACTTTTTAATTCAGGTACCACTTTTGGTACCTGAATTATCTTTGCTTTCTCCAAGGAAAGTTGTTCTATTTGTCCACCTTGGAGCTTCCTTTTTCATGCTAATAATTTCCTTTTAAGGTCCAGAGATCCTTGGTGATTAAATCATGTTGAAAGAAGAACTCTGTTACTTGGTATGAATGGTAAATCCATTTTCTTAATAATCCTCCTTTTGACTAGGTGGGCTCACCATAGGCTTTGTGTGATGACTCAGGGCATTTTGGTGAGCAGGTTTTCTTCAAGGCAGGCTTGGGTTCCCACAATTGCCAAAGCTGGGCGGCGGGGCAGGGAGACCTCATTCTGGTAGTAGAGTGCTTTATTATTTCAGTCTTGGATGCAGTTACTTATTCTTTCTTCCCCACCCCCCCCTTCTTTATTTTTTCTCTTTTTTTGAAGTCTGGACTTCAGTCAGGCAATATAATACTTTGTTGCTTGCCAGAAAATTTCTGATGTCTTGTGCTATAATTTTCTCTGTTGCGATTTCTCCATCAATCCTAAACCAGCTGAAATGTGTCAAAATGTCCAGTCCATTCATGGCACTTCTGTTTTACGGGGTTATTATGGATTTATTCTTTTAGAAATGTATCCTCTGGTCATTTCAGTGGAATTTGGCGTGGGGTTTAGAAGGTAGGAGAGGAGGATAGACTCCTGTGCTCAAACTGCTATTTTGAGCAGAGAGCCTGAAGGGCATTTAGAAGTGCCTATGATTTTGTGTTAAAGTAAATGGATTAAGTTCAAAATATATCTTTAGTTTTCCCTCAGATGTGGGCTTTTCCAAAGTTCCACTTCCCCTTCAAAAAGCATAAAAAATGAAAAGAGTTTTAACAGCTATAGTGGATGTTAAGCATTTTCCAACAACTATTTAAAATTAATTTTTGAATATTGGAAGGCAAGTTAAAAGCAATAAAGGTGATAAAACTATCATAACAATTTCCTTCTCTTTTTCCTCTGATAAGTTACATATGACATCTTTTGGCTTAGGTTTTAGTACTACCTTCTAAAGAAAAGCCCTATTTTCTACACAAACCAAAATACAAAGAAAAGCTAACTCCCCGAGCGACAATATGATCAATGTTGTTTATTAGGACCCTAATAGCTTCCTTAATTAGGTCACCACACCTGACATTTTCTGTATCCTGTTTCCCTTTACATGAGGGAATGTTTACTCTGGTAAAGCCTCTGCTCCTGCAGTCAGTCTAATAATTGGCTTTGTGTATCATTTCTATGTTAAAAAATTAATTAACCTTAGTCTGATGCTGAAGGACCCAATCTTCCTCTCAAATTTACATTGTGTGTGTGTGTGTGTGTGTGTGTGTGTATGACTGATACTCCATTTCCTTCCAAAAGCATTAAAATGCAGAATACTTTGAAAGGCACAGCTTCAATAAAACTGTGAAAGCATGAAAACAATGTAATAAATACAGGATTCAGGCTCTGAAGAGAGGAGAGGTTTGGGAGGGATGGGAATGAGAATTACACAGAAGACTGCACCAACTAAGGAAAGTTCTACACTTGATCACACACAGTAAATCACAGTGTAGGTAGTCATTTCCCAGTGTTGATGAAAGATCTTTGTGCAAGAGGATAATAGCCAGCAAAAGAGGAGGAAGCTGCTATTCTCTACCCATATTGAGCATCACCAGGAACATCGGTGGTGTGCAGGCATGTGAACACACACCTACACACAAACGTGTGTGTGCATGAGCACATGCAAACCATAGATGGCATAGGTACTCTCAAGAGATTTTTTAAAAGATTTTTTTATATTTATTTATTTTTTGAGAGAAAGAATGAGACAGACTGAGTGGGAGTGTCAGAGAGCGAAGGAGACACAGAATCTGAAGTAGGCTCCAGGCTCTGAGCAAGCATTCAGCACAGAGCCCGACAGGGGGCTCAAACCCATCAACCATGAGATCAATACCTGAGTTGAAGTCGGATGCTTAACTGACTGAGCCACTCAGACGCCCATCTGTCAAGAGATTTTAACATCAGTTTTATTGAAGATCCTCTCAAGAGTTCAGCAGTCTCCCTTTCTGCCAGAGTACCCAAAGAAAACGGGCAGAGGAAAACCCGTTAGTGGAGTCTGTCAGTGAGCAGGAAGGAGTGGCTACACCAGGCTTCTAAGGGAGCAGGCTGTAAGTCAGAAGGGACCCCCAGTGCTCCTGCCTTATGAATAACTCTCACCCAGGAAATAAACTTTGCAGATGACAGCATTCCAGGGTTAGCGATCATTCTCTTACTTGTTTCCCCAGCTGCCAATGAAAGAAATGGAAAAGTTCCAGATACAGAGTTGCTAAGGTAGAAGTGATGAGTTCAGCTGAGCAAACACAAACTCTCCTTTCTGTGTTGTTAGCCCAGTGTACTGGGGCTTCAGAATTGAACCATCAAGTCCAGAGAGAAAAAGAAGATTTCTGTAAAGCCCAACTCAGAAATCCCAAGGCTCAAGGTGCTTTAACATTTCTAGGGTACTAAGAAACCATGTGGTGATGGCTTACAACTTTGGAAACTTAATCTGGTAAATCCTCCTTCTTTCTTTCTTTTTTTTTTTTTTGTCATGCCACTATTTTCATTATCCTCACATGAAAGAAGAAGAATGACTAAGACAACTTCCACTTAAAAAGGTCAGATATTTGTTAATAACTGTGCTAGGCCTGGATGGCTCTGACTTCGGCTCAGGTTCATGATTTCAAACTCTGTGTCAGGCTCTGTGCTAAGAGCACAGAGCCTGGAGCCTCCTTTGGATCCTGTCTTCCTCTCTGCCCCTCCCCTGCTCATTCTCTCTTTCAAATATAAATAAACTTCAGACTGGTGTGAGGTGGTATCTCAGTGTGGTTTTGATTTGAATTTCCCTGATGATGAGTGACACTGAGCATCGTTTCATGTGCCTGTTGGCCATCTGGATGTCCTCTTTGGAGAAGTGTCTATTCAGGTCTTCTGCCCATTTCTTCACTGGATCATTCATTTTTCGTGCATGGAGTTTAGTGAGCTCCTTGTATATTTTG
>PISW01015834.1:0-15372 GCA_004023785.1 Mungos mungo
ATAAAGAGTTAAAGAACTCTTCCTGACAGAATAGCAGGCCTCACATGACCATGATTTTTCAGGTCTGTTGGCCAAATTGAGCAGAATCAACACTCCTCACAAATAGCCTTAAATCTTATCATTGTTTTTTCCATGTGTTACAAGAATCCCACCCTAATGTTTTCAACTCAGTTATTTGCATTTGAGGAAGTCAAGATAATGCTAGTACTTTGGAACTAACCTTGAAGTTCAGCATCAGTCCTACAATCTACTTGTGAATCATGTTAAAAGTGTTCCTGTTGGAAGCCTAAATGCTTCCTGCACACCTTTATCTGGGATGCTACCTTATAAGGCAAAGTCAGGAGGGGCGGTATTGCATCAGCACTTTTAGGAGAGTACTGGAGAAAACCATCAGCATTGGAGACTTTAAGCTCATATCTTGTCATTCATTCAGCATATGATGGTTTTTCAGTTTCCTCGGGATAATAGGGAAACTGAGCAAGTAACATTTCAATTTTTTCCCCAGTTCACTCAGAAACCTCTGGTTATTTTTTAAGAAAAAGAATATGAAAGAGAGAATTCCCAACCAATTCTTCTCATGCTACATAAATAAAATACATCTGTAGGCCAGAGAGCACACAACTATGTTCACCGCCTCTTCTGGTTTTAGTGGTGACATGTTCTTCCTGTTTATCCTTCTTGAGGATATCAAGTTTCCCACACTTCTGTCTCTGGAACTCTTTGATCTCACAGCTTTGTCCATACTCTCCAATTGTTTTCTGTCACTGATCTTGACAATTAAGGACAATTGAGGATCCCGTTAAGACTACTGGGGTCCAAACCAAGACTGGAAGGAAAAGACTCTTGCTTACAGTTTGAATTTGAAGTTCTTCCCACATAAAACTCATCTGCAAGAGAAAAGAGACAGAAGATCCACACTGAGGGATTAAGTGAGGGGAAACAAACAAAGAAAAGAAACAAAAGAAGAGCAAGAACTATTTCACAGACACAGCTCCAAGCCTCTAACCAGAGGTTTGCAAACATGTATGCAGCCCTCAGAAGTTGTTGGAAAGGGATGTAGAGGGCCCATTAGACCAGCTAATACCTGGATCAGATTGTAATCCTTGCACAGAACACGATTAAGGTGTAGAACTGAAGGCAACCTTGCTGAAAGGCCTTTCCTGGAGAAGCTGTCCCCAGTGTAGAAGGGCTAGAAAGGAAAAAAAGTGGCCCAGCAGCCAGGGTGCTGACACACAAGCTCATCTTGGCTTGCAGTTTGGGAGAAAACAAGTCTTAAATGGGAAATCTGTTCCTTTGGCCTGCACTTTTCAGAATAGAAACCTGCATGGTACAGAGAATCCTCTAATTGACAAGCAGATATAAATATTGGTCTTCAGGCAGTTATACTCTTAAGTGCTCAATCGAATGTAAAATCACCCTGCAGAGACACCTCAGTGGATAACGTCAGTGTCTGCACTTCACCCAGATCCCCAGGATCCATCTTCACTGTTTCTTGAGGCAGGGACTCCCTGGTGGGTATGCTTTCCCAGCTGGCACCTCCAGACCTCCTGTTTCAGAGCACTGCCCTCCAAGGCACATTTTTCCACCCGAATTTCATGGCTTTCCAGCTTCATTCAGCTGCAACAACTTGGTGGCGTAACTTAAACTCCAGAATCACCTTCAGAATCAGCCTGAGATCATTTTCTGTGGGACTTTGCCTGAGGTCACACATTTGCTCAGATTCCTCCTCTTCTCTCTCCTGTTCTCCTCCACACCCTCACGTTTGCCTGGAACACTCCCTAAATACGCACTGCCACTGAAGCCTCATTTCAAGTGTCTGGTTCTAAGGAATGTGACCCAACATACTGCCATGAGATTCTCTCAGGAAATAAACAAGCACCTCTAGAGACAAACTGTCTAGAAAAAAATTACAAAACACAAAAAGGAAAAAATCCATCTGAGACAGACTGTGCAGAAACAACAACAGAAGTATTTAGTGCTACAAAGGACTTCATATAATGGAAAAACAATTTGACAGAATATATAAATTATCCGGGATAGAGATGGAGATAACTAAAAATGGAAAGTATGACAGAAAGTTTAAGACCGACAGAGAAATAATGAAATGCCTCGCCATAGGTCTCATGATAATTCTCAAGAAGAGAATAGAAAGAACGGTGGAGAGGAAACATCTGAAACCATAATGTCTCAGTATTTTACAGAAGTCACTAGAGAGAAGAACCAGCACAATTCCTATATAAGAACAAAAAAAGAAAAAGAAAAAGAAAAAGTAAATGCATCTGAAGTAGACATTGCAAAACACAAAAGCAGAGAGAAAATCTTAAAAGTAACCAGCTAGGAAAGACAGATTAGCTATGAAGACAAAATAATTAGACTACCAGAACAGCAATGATAAAGTTGTATTTTATAGCTTGTGATGTTTCTATAAGAAAATCAGTTTATTATTTAGAAATTAGACATCTTAACAAGTTCTGTTGTTGCCAACAAAATGCAATACATAGCTGATATACTGGTATAAATAGAACATCTTGAAGTTGTATTTTATAATTTCTGATTTTTAAATTTGGTAAGTTAATAACTTTGTTCATTTGTTTTTATTCAATTTCGAGAGACAGAGGTGAGTGGGCGAGAGGCAGAGATAGACGGAGACACAGAATCTGAAACAGGCTCCAGGCTCCAGTTAATACAGAGAAGGAGCCAGTGGAATAAAAGAAAAACCAGGAGAATGTGGTGACCCAAAAGCCAAGGAAAAAAGATGCTCTCAGAAACAAAGAGTGATCAGCAGTGTGAAATGTTGGTAACAGGTCAAACAAAATGAGGCCAGAGAATATTGAATTTAGCAACATAAAGTTCATTGGCAACTTTTCAAAGACACCATAAAAAACAAAGTGAAAGAAAAAAATCATAACGTAAGTTAAGAGACACCAAAAAACTTCTGATTTTGACATTGAGACTTCTTTGATTTTCTTAACGTAATCTTGGGGCACCACTGACTCAATTAAGCATCCAACTTCGGCTCAGGTCATGATCTCACAGTTCGTGAAGCCTGCTTCTGGTTCTGTGTCTCCTTCTCTCTCTGCCTCTCCCTTTCTCATGCTCTGTCTCTCTTTGTATCAAAATAAATAAAACATTTAAAAAAAGGTTAAAAAAATTATAACATGATAATACATAATATAACACATAATATCCTGTTTCTTTTCCTAGATAAATGTTTAAGTATACACAATTTTTTCTACCTTACTTTTTTCATTTAATAATGTATCCTAGCAACTGTTTTATAGGAAATATAGCATGTTAAACAAAATGATTAGGGAAAAGATCTGGTGTTGCATTCCAAATAAAATTGAAATCACTCATAAACGTTTTGAAAAATATATCAGTGGTCAACAAAATTTACGACATGCTGACAGCCATATTGATAAGTGTTTGGTAATCAGAAAGCGATGTTTCAAGCTACGGTTTGGTGCATACATATGTATGACGTATGCATACCTGCATACATTAAATGCTTCAGTGAGTTTTGTTACATTTTATAAAATTGACTTTTGATTTCCTGTGGAGCATGTTAGTTATAATTTTTCCTTGTTGAAATAATGGGATGTATTCCCTAAGTTAGTGTTATTATACAGAATATCTGATTTCTAGAAAGAGATTACCGATAAGAAGAAGACACCTGTATTTTATTTCTCTTTCCCAGTTTGCCAGCACATTGTGATTTTACTACGGAACAGTAGATGGCACTATAAGTATACACTCATTAGAGCCCAAATTAATTTCTAATAAAATCCAATATGTAATTTATATTATTTAATATTTGAAGTGTTTGTGCCTAATGCTGTTCAAAAAAAATGGACCATTGTCTAGAAATATATTTTTGATATATTCAGAATTTCTATTTTATTTTATTTGGAATACTATTAGTTGAAATTGCTAAAGGTTTTTATGTTGATAAAGATGATGTTACCAATACAAAGTCTACACTTCCTCATTTTAATTCACCATGGTGAGTTATTTTGATGGATTAATAATTTCAGTGCTACAATATCTAAAACACAAGCTGTGTGTCTTCCTTAACGACCAACAAATAGAACGACCACCCCCTCCATGTTAGAAAGATTTTGATACTTTGATACTTTATTTATTTATTTATTTTTAATGTTTTTGAATTCATATTTGAGAGAGAGAGAGAGTCAGAGACAGAGACAGCATGAGCAGGGGAGGGTCAGAGAGAGAGAGGGAGACACAGAATCCGAAGCAGGCTCTAGGCTCTGACCTAGCTGTCAGCACAGAGCCTGACGCGGGGCTCGAACCCACAAACATGAGATCTGACCTGAGCCGAAGTCGGAAGCTTAACCGACTGAGCCACCCAGGCACCCCACGTTATAATTTTTTAAATGGACAGGTAAAAAATGTAAAGTAATACCTTATAGAAGAAAGAAAAGATAGAGCACAGAGAACAAAGATAGAAGCAAAGCTTCCTTAAATATAGTAGACTCAAGTACCTAATTCTAAACCACAATTAAGTATGAAAAGGAATTCTAATAAATAATACTCCTTTTCCTCTCTGTCAGTCCATTCCAACCATACCGGCCTTTCCCTTGCTTTTTCTCAAACACAGTAGGTGCAATCTTACCTCAGGGCCTTTGCACTGGCCATTCCCTTTTTTGAAAGTCCTTCCTCTGAGTATTTACATGTCTTGCTCTTTTACCTCCTTGCTTTCTTCACTCTTTATCACCAAGGACTGCATTGAAAGAAAGACCTGTTTACAATTTCAAACTTTATCCCTGCCTCAGAACCCCATCTCTTTTACCCCATTGATTTTTTCCCAAAGTTCCTGTTACCTTTGATAAAATATTTATTGCATTATTTATTTTCTGCACTGAAATATAAGTTTCATATGAGCAGACTTTATTATCTTTTTGAATCACTTCTCTATCAGTGCCTATAACAATGCCTGGCATATTGAAGGTAACCAATACATATTTGCTAAATGATGAATGAACACATAAATAAGCGATGAAGAAGCTAGTACACCTCAATTCTTTCAGTATTGGGTGTCTCTAAATATTGCTTGGTTTTCACGAAGCAACTATCACTCATTTTGAAGGATGACTCATTGTTAGGATAGGTTTTTTTTTTTTTTAATGCTGTTTGAAACAATGGTGAACTCACTAGAATAAAATGTCAAAATAATTGGCAATGGTCCAGTTAAAAATATAACTGACACACCTTAAGGTATCATGAGTATGTGCCTAATATTTAAGGGAAGTTTAATATCTAGATTATCTAGCAAGGAAGGACATGGACGTTAGTTGGGTCACCCACATACATATGAGGGCATAGACTTTTCACATATATATTATCATTTATCTTTTGCATTTCTGGGAGGTACATGCTGCCCTAGATTTGCTGACATGGAGGTTTCTGCTCAGGAAGATAAAATTACTTAAAAGTACTTGACCAACATCACATAGTAGCTGATAGCACAGCTGGGATTCAAACCCAGTTTTGCTCCCTAAGCTCACAGTCTTTTAAGACACTAACTACCTTGCCTCCTTAATTTTTTTAAAGGGAAATATGTTTAAATATGTATTATACCAAGACCAGGTATGTGAAAAAAATTCACATAGTTCAGTGCTTCTTGAATATTTATAGCCCAGAGGCACGTCAGCTTCTGGACTTACCCCTAGTTCCACATAGTTCTGGGATGAATTCAATTTTATTTTATTTTAATTGAGAAAAAAATAGATGAAAATGAAACACTGGTGTAAGGTTTATATATATATATATATATATATATATATATATATATATATATATATATATACCCTAGATCTGGAAAAGTGGAGGTAGAACATTTCAAGTCATATTATATATTGAACCCTTTAGTCCTTCTATAAAGAACAAAGTGGTTTAATCTATACAGCAAAATTACCCTGAGAAGAATACAATCAGCCTAGTTACACTATAACAGCCACTATAGATTTTTTATGACCCCCCCACCCTCCCAAATTAACCTATCATCTGACCTAAATTTGGATGGGAAAATAATAGTAGGACAAAATACTTCTCTCTCTGAAGTACATTCTCTTGGTCCCAACTCGGGCTCATAATGACTCCAAGGGCAAATCACAAGCAAAGTACATGCAAAGACCGTATTCTCTTTTGAAGTGAAATAAGGTTGCCTAGCTCACACATCGGCTCTCTACACCCAGATCTCTGGAGACTGCTGCTGATCCGACAGAACTCATGTTCTCTCCACACTGTTCTGTAGCCACGCCATCAGGAAAAGTGTTCTTCCCCTTGCACTTAAACCATAGCTCAGAGTCACAGAAAGTTCTTTTCTCTCTCATGCCCCGGTGTTAGTAAAGTGATTTTTAGGCCTGAGGATGTTTCACATCCCTTTTATTTTAGGATTTCATGTCTTGAGACAGCTGGGGAGTGTTAATGACGAGGCCCCAGTGCTCAGGTCTGCACGTCCACTCTCCCCATTTCAGAACAAGGGAAACATCCTGGGAAGGAGTTCTCACAACACAAAGAAGACACTAAAGCCTTGGGATGATCCTCAGTGGGAGAGGAGCTATTTTTCAATTTGGCTTGGGACCAAGTACTGAAAAATGTGAAACCATTGATTACATATTACTCCTTTTGGCCAAAAAGTCAAAATTATACAAACACACAAGAAAAACCCACTATATTTTTCCCACATTCTTTCTTTTCCCTAGATATATTGTATAAAATTTGCACAGTTGTACAAAAGATCCCATGGGAATGACACTTCCCACATGAACAGCTTCCTTGCTTATAAGAGATTCAATTCAATTTTCTGGCAGTTGAGGGGCCAATTTAAGTCTAAGTAATTTAACCCTAGAAGTCCTCATATGCCATTATGTGGGAGAAGGGAAGGAAAAGAATGATAAACTCAGATTTCTATCAGTTGAGAAAAGATTGTTTTGTGTGGTGTTTGGCTCAATGTTATCTCCATGCCATGTTTCCCCTGGTGATAGAAAAAAAAGGGTAAGGAGATGTAAGTACATAGATACAGACGTTTATATACTATATACTATATACTGAATATACTGTCGTGTAGCTCAGGTCAACTGCCACATGTTAAGATCCATATTCCAGGAACTAAGCTAGTCGTGGGAGATTCAAGGGTGAGTTACATTCAGTCCTTGCCATGAGCTTTGCCATCTAAACAGAAAAAAAATGGTCTAGAATTTAAACATGGTACCTCAAAACCGAAAGCAAGTATATACAAAAGGTGGATAAAATCGATTACCTTACAATCACTTTCAGTACAATGATGCTATCCCTGTGGGCCACTCTCAATCACAAGGATAAATTAATGAACAATTTTTGTTAATGAACTGACTAGACTAATGAACCATCCAAAGCAAACCGAAATAAAGAAATAGTTTACCTATCTCTAGGACATAATTTATATTGTTATGCAACTGCTTTATACTCTTATGAACCTCAAATTATGATGTTTTCTAAACAGAAGAAATGGAGTATGAGTGAAATTGGAAGGGTTCAGGGAGGTATTCTGTTTCTTTGATAAAAGTTGTTATTGTTGTTATTTTAATCATTATACTATCAGAGACCCCACAGTGTTCCACAATCCTCACTGAGGAAGACCTCATTCTTTTTATGCTATGGGGATTCAGGCTTCTTCGCATAAAATTCTGATAGCTATTTTATGAACTACAGACTTCAGTCTACAACAAAGCCTATAGGGAAATGCATTGAATCTCACACTTTGCCAGTTTCCACATCAAATGCCTTTTCTTATATCATTCTATTGACTCTTGGTAACAGTTCTTTAAAGAAGCTGATACTATTCTTGTTATTCAGAAGAAGAAATTATTTGAGATTAACCAAACTGCCCAACGTTACTCATCAATTTAGTGTTCATACTGGGATTCGGATCCAAGGCATAAACAGTGACCAAAAATGATAAGATACAATTCGTTCATCATAAGCATTTTTGCTTTGTGTATAATTGCTAAATGAAAATATCTTTGCATTTTCCAGAGTGGCTTTGAATTTAACAAAGCTTTAATTCCACTTGAAAGAACAGGGTTGTATTAATGTACTAATTAAAGTCAAATACTTTTCTCAAACAGAATGATTTGGAGAAGGCTGGAATGTTAAGAAAAATCTGTGTTGTTTTTTTTATCCTTCCTTTTCTGGGAAATCAACCAGTGCTTTCTTGTTGATATAATTTATGCCAAGACATTGAAAAGTACCATATATCTGGAATATTTATGATCTATAGAATAGCCAGAGAAGGGGGATACTTTAGTCCCGGTGTTTGAATGGGAAACAGGAAATCAGGCTTCAAAATAATGTTGGATAATGTGATTCAATTAGCCTCAAAGCCTAAACATACTTTTTCTTTTGTTATGCCTTAATATTCTTCTTTAGTCTTTTTTCCATGGCATCAATTGCTTTTGCACTGTGAAGAAAGTATTTGTTTAGTAAAAGTGTAGGTAAGAATTAATTTTTCATACAGCGATAAAATCTTATAGAGCATAAAATTTATTTAAAAATACACACACAGATAAACAATCCTTAAAAAGACAGACTATCAAAACAAATCCGCTTTCGGCCTGTCCTGAATAGCCACTTTCTTTTCAGTTTTATTATTAATTGTATTTATTTATCGAGAGAGAGAGAGAGAGAGAGAGAGAGAGAGAGAGAGAGAGAGAGAGAGAGAATCCCAAGCAGGCCCTGCACTGAGTGTGGAGCCCCAACAAGGGGCTCTATCTCACAAAGTGTGAGATCGTGACCTGACCCACAATCCAGAGTTAGGCACCTAAATCCCCTGAGCCACCCAAGTGCCCCTCTTTTCTGTTTTTAATCTCTCCTAAAGTTGGGATAAGAATAGCTGGAAATAAGTTTAGTCTCTGCTCTGGTTCTGGAGATCTATTTATTTGCTCTCCAGTTAGTTCATTATCTCATTTTATAGCTTCTGTAACACTTAGAAGAAATAAAACAATTCCCTTTGATATCTTGAAGCTATAAACACATATGGGATTCCAAGATATAGAGAAAGTATGTTTGTTATCATTTTAATGATAATGGTAACATTAATTCTTTAATATAATTGGCTACTTTATCTCTGACGATTTACCTGTGAGGTTTACATTAAGAGAAGAAGGCTCTGCTTTGGCGGTGAACTTGTGAGGGTGTGAAACAGTAGCTGCCACAGGTCATGACCCAGCCATGTGGAAGGTGCTGGTTCGCAATGGGGAAATAAATCCGACACACAGAAAGATGCAAAAAGGAAAGAGAGAGAGGTGGAGACAGAGAGACAGGGGGACAGGGAAACAGAGAAACAGAGACTGAGAGAGAACTGATGGCATTGAATCCCTGATTCTAGTCCATGAGAGTCCTCAAGCTACTCTGACTCCTAGTTTCCAGAAGCCTGGTTTCCCGTCTTTAATTCTGCAAGCCATGCCAATACCCCTCCAGAAAAGTCTCCTATATGGCTTTCCAGCTGCTGCTGTTTTGTTGTAATTTTTGCTTAAGCTTGCTCATGTGGAGTTTCTGTCTTCTGCAACCAAAAGCTCTTATACATATAAGAACATTATCATCCCAAGTGATGAACGCTAGCAGTTCTCTGACCAAGAAGCAAAGGATTACGCAAGGTGTTGTCCCAGTCTGTGAAATAGTTTTCAGGCGCTAAACATCAGAAAGCCTGGAAGTCTCCATGGTAACAGTGCTAAATATGAGATAAAGCTATATATTCTGGTTTACCTAAAAAACTCCCATTTATACCCATGGTCATGGTCTCCTGTCTGTTCAGCATTTGTCCCAAGAGTTTTTCTTTTCTTTTTTTTAATGTTTTATTTATTTTAGAAAGAGAGAGAGAGTGAGCACAAGTGGGAGAGGAGCTGAAAGAGAGAGGGAGACACAGAATACGAAGCAGGCTCCAGGCTCCAAGTTGTCAGCACAGAGCCCAACGCGGGGCTCAAACCCACAAACTGGGAGATCGTGACCTGAGCTGAAGTTAGACGCTTAACCGACTGAACCGACTTAACCTCCCCAAATTTTTATTTTCTAAACAATCATTATCATTGATAGTTGCATTAAAATAATCCAGCACCAGTTTGTGAGAGTGCTGCTTTTCATTTCTAGCTTCGGCAACGGCCTCATCAGGTAGTGTGTGACATGTGTGCTGTCAAGATTCTTTTTCATGAAATATATGTAGGCAATTGTAGGTGTAAGAGTCCTCACATAAGTCATTCAGAGTACAGTCCAAACACTTTTCTTCCAATATTTTGTCATATGTTTTACGAGGGAAATTTGCTTATTATATTTTATTGTTTGATAACATTTTAGTATTTTACAATAAACTCTTTAAGAAATTGTGAGCTTCAAAAGACAAAACTCCATATTCATTGAAAAGTAAATACTTAATTTCCAATTATCAAATAACTCATGAAGACTATGTAATTTACAGAAAATGTTTGTTGACATTTATCATCACTAACTGTATGAAAACCAAAAGACACGATCTACTGAAGGAGAATCAGAATCTACTTGAAAACTGAGTCGTTATTTTTAGAAGATTGTGCCCGAAGACAACCATTTTATAAAGTCAGCTGTAATATATGCATTTATTATAAGTCACTCATTTGTACCAATAACTTTTATTAATTGTTTCATGTTTTCAGTTTCCAAGTTTGGTCATGTATCTTGGAAAGGAGAAAATTTATTAGGTCCACAAAATACATATTTTTTGGCGAATGATTTATTTGTTGACTAGTAAGAATAGAACATTCATATGAGAAAAATAAATATAGGTATTACTGGAGGGACTAAACCTTAAGTTCCTTCTGTATAACAGTTGTTTAATAAATCCTATGGGTCAAATAGAACAAGATTTCCATTGATTACTAGATGGACACTGAATATCTTCCGAGGGCCGCTATGCTGTAATTAGCAATTTCAAATGTTGTCACTGCTCTCATCGACTTGTGCAGAACCATCTGAAAGTCATTAATACCTCCACATTTAGAGATTTCACTAAGGGAGTCCTCAATATAATTGCAATGGTTCTTTTTGCTGATACAGGTTATTTTGCAAATGGCTCCCAGCAAAGTTACAGAATAAAAAACAGCTGTTGGCTGACCTCCTGGTTAAATTTAGGAAGCCCTTTTCTATGCAGGGCTACCATTTCAGGGGCTGCTTGGGTGTCACTTTGCCCATAGCTATGACTATATTTCTTATTTATTTATTTATTTATTTATTTATTTATTTATAGTGTTTTTATTTTATTTATGTTGAATGGGGAAGGGGCAGAGAGAGGGAGAGGGAGAATCCCAAGCAGTTCCATGTTGTCAACACAGAGACTGACACGGCTTTCAAGCTCATGAACCGAACTGTGAGATCATGACTTCAGCCGAAATCAAGAGTCAGATGCTCAACTGACTGAGTCACCCAGGGGCCCCATGATATATTTCAGTTTACTAGATTTGCCTATAAGAATTAGGTAAAAATCTTCTTTCTAATAAGTCTTCAAAATATAATGGTAATTTTTTGTGTGTTATTCTGTCAATCCTATCCTATCATTGACCTACAAATAAAAAATTACATGCTAAAAGGATCTTTAGAACTTTATTATGCTAATATTTTCCTAATTTAATAGTTTTATGGGTTATCTTTATTATAGTTTGCATGTAATTAAGCAAGGAATTAGGATAAAATTTATCTTCTAAAGAAGGAAAAGTACTAAATAGTTTCTTTCTAGTTCCAAAGTCTCTTTATCTCTCCCTTTCTCCCTCTCTCCCCCAACCTCTCTTTCTCTGTGAATGTGTGCATAACATCTGACCTTTAAAACCTAAATTGGACCCTAATTATTTGGAAATCCATGTCAAGTTAAATGTAGGAGTGTGTTGGGCAATTTTCCAATGAGCTTAGTTAAAGGAGACAGCTAAGGCTGATAATTAGCAGATAGTTTGTTCATTGTCTAAATTCAATTGATAATTGCTCATAATGATTTTTCTTTGTTTACATAATATAAATTTGACCCAACAGTAGCAAATTATATTGCTGACAGAGAGTCATTGAGTGACATTGTGACACTCAAATTTGCTCTTACTCTTCCCTTCCATGTAAGAAGACTTAATTAGATAGACACTTCAATTTATCATCTTATTCAAGAGGAACTATGGTCCAGGCAGATTATCACGGGCTCAAGGGTCTCTCCTGTATCCCCTATTTTAAAAACTCTCCCTACGAAGCCAGAATCCTCCACCTAGGTGACCTGCATGTGAAGAGTAAAGCAGGAACATTTGCATGTTAAGATAGCTGGGTGAGGTAGTGGTCCCAAATCTCACTCCCTTAATACCCAAACAAGAATAGGCAAAAATGATGATACGCAAAGCTAAAGATTTACCAAAACAAACCAATCACAGAACAGATTGGGGCATACATTTCAAAATTTTAGACATTTTATTTGTCAATAGTGGAAGCCAAAGAGGGAGGTGGTTGGGCTTGTTTCTCAGCAGCCTCATCAAGAAGCAAAGGGGGAACTGATAAGACCCTGAGAAACACCACTTATTACCTTCAGCTTGGTGAGAAGCCAGCTAAGGAAAGAGAAGAAAAGGCAAGGAAAGAATCCATGTATAGGACAAGCAAAATTTCTCACGAGTGGAAATCCCTGCCTCCTAACAGCAGACCTCAGTAGAGGCTCCATGGCACTGAGCTGAGGTGGAGGAAATGAGTCACAGCCCAAAGAGGTCACACGTGGACTGGATATGTGTCTCTGATGTAGGATAATTAAGGAATCTTAGAAGATCAAGCAGAATCTAGGTGTTAGCAAATATTTCAGTCAGCCCCATATGGGTTCTCCCCCATCCTTTCTCCACACACCAGACTATCACCAGTGTACAGACTCTCTGGTACTACAAGTGTAGAATATAACGGGGCAGGAGAGAATAATCCAGGGTAACTGGAGAGAATATTTTTATATCCCTCCCCATAAAACTTTCACAATCAACCATTTAGGAAAATGTTTGTGAGCATAGCAACCTTCTGAATTGCTTCACAAGCCTGTTTCACATAGATAAAATAACCAAAGGAAGAATTTTGACAGTAGTCCTCCAAGTGTGTCAATACAACATAGCTCTACTTTTCTAATCCCAAAGAGCATTAACAGTCTTTCCCAGAGTCATTTTGACTCTTCTGATGCTCCCTTATAATCAAATTGTCATTAACATCTGTTTTAAGCAAGAAGACATTCCCATGGTAGCAAAACTATGATGATTTTTTCATATGGAGAATGTAATGGAAACAAACGAATTGAGGAAAACAAACAACAACTTGTAAAATCTTGGGGTTCAAGAAATAACTTTAATTAATTAGTGTAAATCTTATTTTGTGGGGAGAAATGTGAGAAGAATACATTAGTCACAGTAGATTCTTCTTTACTGAAAACTTTTAGAGAAGAAGCAACCTGTAGCCCCACATTGGGTATTCTGAGATAAGACTCAACTAACTCTTCTCTGTCTTACTGCACTTTCAGAGGACTTTCTCAGAATGGAGGGAGCCCTTTAGATTAATTCTTTATTGCCACTAATGGGTCTTTATTATCATAGGCAATGTGGAAAGACAAAAAACTTTTCCTCAATAGCTCTAGTACAGGATAAACCTAACTGCCAAAAACTATTGTATGTAACCAAGGAAAGTACTATTTTCGCTATTACAGCCATTCAAGGGCTAAAACTGTAGGTATTTCCCAATCCTACTTATATACATTTTTACTCATTTTCATCTGAAGAGAAGTACTGAAAGAAGGCAAGTACCAGAGAACTTTGTCCATATATTCTTTTTAGAAAGGTTCTTGATTACTTTCAAAGCTCTCCTCAGGCTGATCAAACCCCACTAAGGCTTGTGGCTCCTTTTAAACACTATATTGTGGTATTGTACCCAACGTAAGTATGGTCCACAAAAGGCAAAGAGAGCTGGTCTAGCAAAAGCATTCTATGTAAATATCTCAAGATGTTGATTAACATTCTAGAAAGTTCTTTGTTTTATTAAAAATTTTAAAGATTAGGGGTGCCTGGGTGGCTCAGTCAGTTGAGGGTCCGGCTTCGGCTCAGGTCATGATCTCATGGTTCGTGGGTTCGAGCCCCGCATCGGGCTATGTGCTGACAGCTCAGAGCCTGGAGCCTCCTTCAGATTCTGTGTCTCCCTCTTTCTCTGACCCTCCCCTGCTCATGCTGTCTCTCTCTCTCTCTCTCAAAAATAATAGATAAAACATTTAAAAAAAGAAAAGAAAAAAGGCTTTAAAAATTTTTAAAGATTAGCTAGAAAAAAATCTCAAAGATACCTAGTCTCTCTTCTTCCAGTCTATTCTTGTTGATATATATAATTTCCTTAATTACACTTTTCCTTTTATTGGTTTCAGAGGTATTTACTGGGAATCTATTAATCTCTGCTAGGCATTGGGTCTATAGAATGTTGAAGAAAACATATTATCTAACCTCAAGGAATTTTAAGTCTACAAGAGGCAGAACCAAATTCATGCAAATAACTGTATAATCCCAATTTATAAGTTTCAATGGCTCCAGTTGCATGGAATTTATTATTTTTATAGGTAGTCATCTTATTTTTATAGTACTAGAAACTTCTCCTAAATCTATTTTTGCCTCATGTAGTGGGGGCCATCACTTTTTATACACTTCTGAGGAGCCATCCTAATATATTGGCACCATCTTCTCCAATCTTTGCCAGGGTTTTAAATCCTTTGTCTCAGGGAAGTGTTCTCAGGAGAATTCAAACTTATGTCCCACCCCTTTTGATTCATCTTCTGGATTCAGCTCCATGTAGATTCTACAGCTCCTTTGAGATAAACTTCCTTTTCTCCTTCATCAGGTCTAATATATCCTGGCTGAGTGACTGCTGTCCTAGAAGCTGGGAGGGGGGTGGGGGTTGATCCCAATTGTGGATCACACTGTGCTCAAGAGGACTCCTATATAATCTTCAGAGATTATACAAGATATATAAGATAACTCCACCTCTTAGTGGGGAATAGTAAGCTATATCTTAGGGTCACATGGTAGGGAAATCTGGGGATGCAAGAATTTCAGATGATCCTAACCATGTGCAGGATCTCCTCCTTTCCTGTACAAATGACACAATGACTAACTTTAAAAAGTTCAAGGGTTTTGATGGTTTCCTGTCTCACATTCAGATCCTTTATCCATTTTGAGTTTATTTTTGCGAATGGTGTCAGAAAGTGGTCTAATTCCATTTTTCTACATGTTGCTGTCCAGCTCTCCCAACACCACCTGTTGAAGAGGCTGTCTTTTTTCCATTGGACACTCTTTCCTGCTTTGTCAAAGATTAATTGGCCAT
>PISW01015835.1:0-15396 GCA_004023785.1 Mungos mungo
GCACACCAGTTATAGGGGATTGAGTTTTGATTAGTGATGAAGTTGACTAGCATTTTGGGTCCCACAGCTGTTGAATAACCAAGATCAATGAAAGCCAGGTGTCTGAGGAAGAAGTACATGGGTGTTTGGAGCCTGGAGTCCACCATGGTGAGGATGATCATGCCCAGGTTGCCCACCACTGAGATCGCATAGATGATGAAGAAGAGCCCAAAGAAGGGACCCTGCAGGTCAGGCCGGTCTGTGATTCCCATTAGGATGAATTCTGTTAGCACTGTTTGATTTTGTTTCCTTATCCAGGCCATCAGGAAAATTGCTGTGGGAAGAACCATCAGGAGAGTCATTGGCATTCAGATGATAACATCTCTTGATGTTTTTAGTATGCAAAGTCATTATGGTTAAGAGAAATCCAAGTTTTAGAATTTTTTCATGTATGTTTATTTTGAGAAAAGAGAGAGACAGAAAGAGTTGGGGAGGGCAGAGAAAGAGAGAGAGAGAATTTCAAGAAGATTCCACATTGTCATCATGAAGCCTGATGTGGGGCTGAAAGTCAAGAATGGTGAGATCATGATCTGAGCAGAAACCAAGAGTCAGACACTTAACCTACTAAGCCACCCAACCCCCAAATCCACTTTTTTAAATTTAAAATAAGACTCACTTACTTGCATCATAGAACCTGGAACCATATTTAGAAGTTCTACAATAAAAGGATGTATAGTAGCCATTTTTGTTTTGTTTTGTTTTGTTTTCTTGGTGCCATATGCTGGCAGGGAAATTTGAATTTTTTTTTCTTAAAATACTTATAATTTGTTAAACACATCATACTTTAGAAGGAATTATAATACAAGGAATGGACCTCTACTTCCTGCCCTTGAAACTTTAGTCCCAACTTCCAAGGAAAACCATTATTCACTCATTTAATAGACTTTGATTTAATTCTGCATACTTAATGATATTCCTGTTCCTTTATCCATTTTGAGATTTTAAATTGTATTCTTATTCCACTATACTTTTATTAGTTTTCAATACTGTTTAATAATTTTTATGATGATAGGTAATAATTTAACTTGCAGAAGTCTCCCCATGCCCACTCTAATGTACATAAATAAATGTTATTTTCTCCAGAATAGTGCATCTGAATATTCACACTTGCCTGCGGTTTCTTCAGTTTCTGACTTCTGCTATGTTGCACACCAAGTAAGGCCTGCATCTGCATCTATAAGTTATTCAACATAAGAAAGAAGTATTAGCAAACATTTCTACCACTGCATTGACTTTAGCATTAATATCTCTGAAATGATGGGCTTAATGGTGTAGTTGTATCTTCTAGCACATCTTAAAACAAGTAAAATTATTAAAATGTGTTTGTTAATATGCCACCTTAAATCATCTAGTAAGTTGCTATAAATACACATCCAAAAAAGAGGAATGTCACTTCAAAGTAGAGGCAGCTATCTCAAATATCTTAGAGGTTGGCTAATAATATTGCATGACATAAATAAATGAAAGACAAAGACAAGGGGAAATAGGTATGATATGATTCATTAGAAGTATTTAAAATTTTACCTGTTTAAATGTGCCTGGACCAGGACAAATGATTGCTTGGTTAGCATAAGGCCAACTAGACATGGAATACATCAGCTATATTTCCATCTGAACATAATTCATACACCTTTATTTCAGCTTCCATCAAAAATGCATAGAATGTGTTGGGTTAACACCTTTTATTTAAGGATAACACTTCATCTTCCTGTACTTTTCCAACTCATTTCTCCTTCAGAATATTTTTAAGGCAGATTCCTCCAAACTTTGACGAAAACAAAATCATCCGTATTTCTTACTGTTCAAAGGGAAAAATTGGAACTCCACTGCAACTCATCCTAGGACACAAAATCATGATTTTTTTTTAAAGGTCATTCATTTCTTTTGAGATTGTGAAGAAAGAGCATGAGCGGGAGGGATGCTGAGAGAGAAAGGGAAGGAAAGAATCCCAAGAAAACTCTGCTCCATCAGTGCAGAGTCTATCTCAAAGCTTGAACCCACAAATCATTAGATCATGACCTGAGGCAAACCTAGGAGTCAAATGCTTAACTATCTGAGCCACCCAGGAGCCCCACAAAATCGTTTTTGTAAAAAAGAAATATATAAATTTAAAAAATAATATAGAAAGTTATAATAATAAAAGGAACCCACAATATATTCAAGCTTATGGGACATCTGAGTGGCTCAAACAGTTTAGCTCTAACTCTTGACTTTCGCATAGTCCTAATCTCACGGATTGTGGGATCAATCCCCGAGTTCTGTGGTGATGACAGCATGGAGACCGCCTGAATTTCTCTCTCTCCTCTCTTTACCTCTCCTTCTGTTCATGGTATCTCTCTCTCTCAAAATATATAAATGTTTAAAATTATATTTAGGGTTATAATTTCATACATATACATATTACATATAAATACGTCATTGATTTCAGTTTTAAAAATCTGTAAGAATTATAGGACACTTGTCCAAGATGCACTGATCCCATATTCTCCTGGAGGGTTTAATTTTGGAAGCTATAATTAGAATTCATCCCATTATCAGAGTGAATAAGGAAAAAAAAACTGAATATTTGAAGAAATGAAGAATTAGTACCATTTAGAATGGACAAAAACAATAAAAATTAAGAATAAAAGGGAAATTCCATAATGATGGAATATCTTTATAAAAACTAGACTGAACCTGCCCTTAACAGGTGAAAAATTAAAACCTCTTTAGGAAACATTATAGAAATCCTATATAAATTGTCAGAAATACGATGTTCCTGGATTGTGCAACTTAGTTATAAAAATGTCAATTCTCTGCAAATTAATCTTATTTGCACTATGCCTTACAATCAAATTCTCTCTAAGGAAATTTGTAGAACATAACACTGATTTAAAATATATCTTAACAATGCAAATTGCAAAGAATAAGCAAGACATTTTGAAAAGACAAAATCTGTGCTACCAGATGGTAACACTTATAAAGCTGGGTTATTGAGACAATATGGCATCCAACAATGGAATAGAATAGGGAGGATCTCAGAAGAAGACCCATGAGTGCATACAACTACAGTTAATGACAGCAGTAGCATGGTAGGACAGGCATGCATAAGGGATATATTTATTAGAGCTGGGGAAAATGATTGTCCTTACAGAAGATGATGAAACTTGATGTTTAGTTCATCCATATGGAAATCAATACTAGACTGGTCAAGGACATTTTGTCATAAGAAAATATTCAATGTTTATGACCTGAGAAACTAGAACCGCTGTTTGTCCTTAAATAAAAATAAATTTTCAAAATATAGAGTAGAAATTCAAGTTTAATTTGGCACACAAATCTACTTCTCAAAATTTGTTTTACCCAAAAATCTATTCAAATCAACAAAATAGTCACAACAAAGCAATAACATTCATTAGCAGCAACCAAACAAAAGACAAAGTCTAAAGCCTTAAGCTTCAAAAATTATACCCAAAGAAAAGAGTATTTCACATCAGTCTGTACAGTATGGCAAACCTCCTCACCCCATCATCTAAATACTTAGGTGGGCCTCCTTCCACCAGCGCTACCCAAGCACAGCCTGGAAAGTAACAAAGAAACTGAGCATCACCTCTGACTCTTGACAGATGGTGGTAGAAACTCCAGAGCAGAACCAGAGCCAGGGGGATGGACATGAAGCCCGAGGATGTCCTCTTATGCAAATGTAAACCCCAATATCAACTCAGTATTCTATAACATTTTGCTAATAGCCTCAACTGAAATAAATGGGTTGGTCAAATTTAGAACATTGCTCTCTCATTCAAAGGAGGGATTGAAAGAGAGAGTCAGAGAAAGAGAGAGGGTGATTCTAAGTTGACCTTGCAAAAATGCCAACTCCGCCTTCATGATGTTTACCATCTAGATTCTCAAAATAAATGTAGAAATAATGACAAATATAAATGAGAGTCCTTACCACATTCAAAGAACATAATAATAGTGGTAAAATTATACCATTATTCTGGAGAAACTAGTTATGAAGATAGATTATTAGTACACTTGATATAATATACTGAGTCTGGTATTAGTGACTCTTGTTAACAAACATCAGAGACAGTCATCAAAACTCTTCATTGCAGATAATCTAGTAATCATTCTAATCAGTGCCATCTATTCCTCTTAAATGAGGACTGACTTCTTGTTCCCTCATGTGGCTACTATTCTAACTGCTGTTAAAGAATTTATGAGTGTTTCCTCCCTTTGAGACATTTCCCTGGGAGCTTGAATGCAATTCTTGATTATTCCCAAAGCATCTGAGAGCAGGAAATAATGCCACGGTCTTTGCTAATTGTCCAGAGTTACTTTGATTTCCCTATTGAGGACATGTTTTTTACATAGAGAATTCTACTGCTTTAGTTGTTATTTTTATTGCATTCACTCAAATATCTGGATTTAAGTAGATTATATTTCATTTCCATGTTTTAATCATCTACAAATTACATATTCTTTCAGCAGTTTCCACAATGGCTTCTTCCATGTTTGATGCTTGAGGATAAAGACAAAAACTATTTATACATGACCATAGTGTGTTAAAAGTTCAGAAGGAATAAAAAGTATGAATATATGTAAAGTTATTATATTTTATTTTTTAAACTAAAGGACTAAATTGAAAAATCGATACCCTAATTCCACATCTTACCTACCTCCTCATCCTAATTTCCTATCCCTTACTTCAGTTTTCCTTCCTTCACAAGTACCCTTTGTATAAAAGTTGATATATGTGCTGAAAAAGAAATGCAGCTCTATAAAGTAAATATAGTATATGTTTTAAAGTACACACACATTATAAAACTTCTTTTGATACTTCAAGGTTCTCATTCAAATATACGTCTTTTAATTTTAATCATTTCTACATACACACCAATATTTTGCTGCCCTCTATTTAGTAAAATTGCCATAATCTGTCTCTTTCCCTATTTAACATAAGTTTGCTCCCATAGCGACAGGCATTTAGATAGTTGCCAACCTTTGACTTCTCCATGGATTACCACAGTCAATAACTTGATTGACCCATGAACAAAGTCTGACCCAAGAACAAAAAAATTCTGAAATGTTTTCTTGGGTCCTGTTTTGGGTAGAAAATGAACATGTTTAAATTATGTAAACCAGGATGGATCTATTTCAAGATTCCTTTTATGGCACACGTTCAACCATCATACATTGCACTTCAGACTGTGGACCTCCATCGTATGCATATGAACCACTTGTATGAAGTATGAATGATGAAGGTTGTAACAAATAAGTAAAACATTTAACTTTATAGAGCTAAAACTATTTTACTTGATTTAACCTTCTTTTTTTAAGAACTCCAAATATTAGGCTATATTTGAAATAGAAAAATACACTAAGTATAGTCCATATCAACAAAGAAATTCAGAAATAACCAAGACAGAGACACATAAATTTTCAGTGAATCTTACTATTTGAATTTCTAGCACAGGGATAATACCAGTAAAGTGGTTGTTGAGGTAACAAAATCCTGACACACATCTCGAGACAGAAAGTTGGGGGGCAGCCTCCAAATCTTGCTTTCCCTCAGGGACACCTGGCTAGTGGGCATCTCAGCCTCCTGGCAGTTAGTGGGCCTCTCAGCCTCCTGGCAGTTAGGTGTGGAGAAGTGGCCGTTTTGTAGCCTGATGCACCTGTGGTAACAGAGCCTCTCCCTGTCTCAGCCAATCTCTGCACCCCTGTGTGCTTGTCCTCAATGTTTCCCATAGTGCCTTTCTGGCTCAGAGATTCTAGTTCCCTCTGGTATACCATGAAATGAGGATAGAATACTAAAAAATTGTGAGAGAGGAAACCACAAAGAGAAAAGTGATTACAACATAAGAGAAGGTGCCACAGCTATTAAGGAAGTGTTTGCAAGCATGTTGACTATTCATTGATCTGAAAGCAATAATTTGAGTATCTTTGGAAGTAAAACACTTCCTTGGAAGTTTTCCAAACATGGAAGATTTTTACTTACCGATTTTACAAGGGTTTTAAATTGATATTATGTAATATTCTGAGTCCATGTCTTAATCACATGATGATTGTGTAAACACTAATACTCATTATTATTCAGTAATCTATCAGTTCTTTGAAATATGAATTTTAGTGTTTTCTAAAATCATTACTTACCTCTTCTGACAACTATTGCTCAAGTTGATTATATAGCTTGATGTTTTTTAAGTAGATATTCTGACATTTACATTTAAGTTAACCTCAAATCATGTATGTTTGGTGAGATGAGATAAGAGATTGTTATCAATGGGGTTACTGGGGGGCTTAGTTGGTTGAGTCTCAGACTTCAGTTCAGGTAATGATCTCATGTTTCTTTTGAGCCAAACATTAGGCTGTGTGCTGACAGTTCCAAGTATAGAACCTGCCTCAGATTCTGTGTCTCCCTCTCTCTCTGCCCCTCCCCTGCTCATGCTCTATCTCTCAAACATAAATAAACATTAAAAATTTTTTAAAAATTAAAATGAAAAGTTATCAAAGCTGTTTTGTCAACCAAATTTCCCCAACCTAAATAATGGCTGTTGTTTATAAAAGTACCTTTAGATAAACATCTGATGAAGGTTTATGGACTTCCAGAGAGATGGCATTAACAGTTCAAACCAAGATTATCTAGAATATAAGGGACAAAAACTCTCCATTGGAGGACCTACAATTTCTCAATATAACTTTTGAATTAAAAATTTCAGAATCATTTTAATTTCTGTTGTCAATTAGATTTTTGACATAGAAAATATTTAATACTAGACATAGGTCGTGGGACATAAGTAAAATGTTAAGATGTATGATCATGGTGATTCAAAACAAAATTAGTGGCTGTGAAAATAGTTCTTCAGTAAGATTTTGAGATTGAATTTATGAAATGGCATGTACTCTGCTGAATTTGGAAAGTTTGATGGTCTTTCTTATTGTCATGGCCTTGAGAGGATTCAGGGTGTGCCACCTGCTCTCTGCCTAGACCTTCCTGACCTGTGGGGACAGGTCAATCTACTGTCTGTGGCAGCTGCAGAATGAGGGGCCCTGTGGTGTCCTTTGAAGTCTGTCCTAATGTTACAGGTGGTCAGACCTTGCCTTATGATTGTCTTGCATCTTCTCTCTCCCCTCACCACTAAGGGGATGTCATTGCCTCTGGACACAGATGCCATGAAACTCCAGAGAAGTTACGTAGGGATAAGCTGAAAGCACAGGTGACTTTACAGCTCGGAGTCAGCTTCGATCAATTGGAGATCAAAGATGACATATAAATTATTTTCCTTATCTTAGTCCATGGAAAACTGTGGCGGGGCTGATGTGCCTGCCTAGTTGGTGGATGATCCCGATTGACCATTTCTGGTCAATGCGTACAAGTGATAGGTGAATGCCTATATATGTGAATATGTTTTTTCAAGCTAGTGAATCAGCAGCGATTTCTCACAGTAGCACTAGGAAACTACTACCACTTACACCATAACTATTTTTAGAAAATACATATACATAAGCCAAGTTAAATGGTAGACAACACTACAATGTTCATTCTTGACTTTAATTTCTTAATAAAATGCATAGGATTGGTAGAAGTGCAAGTGTGAGTTTAGCCCTTTGGCTCCAATTCTGTTCACCTAACTAGACTCAAAGAGAATGACTTTCTGACCTGAAATGTACTTCTCCATTGTGCGTATGCAGCTTGGTGAAGCAAACTCAGGCAGAGGAACACACACCCACCCACCCACCCCCCAACACACAGATAAACATAAAATAGATTATATATGTCATATTGTTTTATATATCTACAAATAATAAAACATAACATCTGAACGGCTAATGCTATCTATTAATTGCCAATTTTGTCTGTGGAGACTAGGACTATCGACCAGACTGTGACTTTCCAGTTTCCAACTAGCTATTCTGCTTATTTAAAATGAAAGTTAGAAATTACTCTATGAAAGTGAGTGTGGTGGATCCTGTATTGGCTTATTTCTGACTTCCCAGAAAATGTATCAATCTTTTTGATTTCCAGGCATCGCCTTACCTCACAGCACACGTCCCTTCTCCCTCATGATATTGTTAGCAGAGTTTGCGTGCAAAGGCAGAGATAGAGCACAGAATAACTATTCACTTGTATTTATTTATTTATTTATTTATTTTTGACCTGGTGCCTTTGAGGCTTGGTGTAACTTTAAGGACAATGACTTTTTTGGGGTGCCTGGGAGGCTCAGTTGGTTAAGCCTCTGACCTTGGCACAGGTCATATCTTCCCAGTTTGTGAGTTTGAGCCCTGTGTCCAACTCTGTGCTAACAGCTCAGGGCCTGGAGCCTGCTTCATAATCTTGCATTTCCCTCTCCCTGCCCCTCACAAGCTAGCACTCTGTCTCTCTCTCAAAATTAAATAAACATTAAATATTTTTTAAAAATGAAAGGACAACGACTTTTTCTATTTTTTCTTTCTTTTCTTTTTTTTTTTTTGGTGGTCTACTAATATATTATTCCAAAACACTAAACAATAATTCTCAGAGAAGTGCTATTTGCTTTTATGATTTTATACCACTGATGATTAATTCTACACAACAGTGTTTTCTGAGAGAATATGATATGCAGAAGTTTAATTTTATTAACTTTCCATCATACCAAGATAAATCCCAACATTTTGTTTTGTGTAGATGCACCGAATGAGAGGGATAAAAAAAAATGGACTCCCCTTTCATACATATCCTTTTGTTTAGCCACATGTCCTATTTCCATGTATATCTAGGCATTTTTCTTTAGTTTTTATTTTATCCTAAATGTTTTTTTCCGTGGGATATTAATTTATGTCATTGCAAGATAAAAATGATTCAAAAATGTTCAGAAATTGAACGAAAAAAGTACTGCAAAAAGTCAAAATAAAACTTTAGTAGTTGAACAAAATATATGTATGGTGAGGAAGATGACTGGCTCTTTACACTCTTCCAAGAAATATGTTTCACATACCTTCTCCAGCTCTCAGATATTCTCTCCCTTGATTAGAATTTATAAAAACCGAATAGAAAGTTATGTTGCACTGTAAAATGTATTTATTTCAAAATTCCTGTTTACTACTTATTTAAGTGTACTTTCTTTGGTGAATTAACATGTTTTAGTATTAGGGGAAGTTCAGTATTTGAGGTTGGGAATAGAAAAGCTTAAGATTCTCCCATCGAAAGTCATGGGATTTTAAACTATTTAATGTAAGAGTCACCTTAAGGTAGTGACCAAGCGGCCATTCTGCTGTAAGTCAGAGAACTCCGTGTACCGAAGACCCCCACCCCTCACCTGCAGACTTGGAATGTCCTGTGCCAGTTTGAAAACAGCCAATCATGAAACTCCAGCTTCCCATCACCCTGAAAGAGGAGGCAACCTATTCCATCCTGCCACGTCCCTGAAATGTCATTAGTTGATAATATGCCCTCCCAAGATCAAACCTAGAACCCCCTCACCCATAAAACCCCCCGCCCATCACCTACCAGGTGTGACTTCCCTGACTCCCCACTTCTGGGGTCATGGAACTTTGCCCAGGGAATCGCAGATCCCAATGAAGGCTTTCTTGGCTCCATAACATGGTCTCTTTCTTTCCTCTGTCTCTGCCTCCATCTATTAAATCTTACATTTATTGCCTCTGGACTTAGCAGAGATTAGTTCTTCAGGAGCAAATAAAAACCCATAAATGTAGACATCTATAATTATAATTTACATGAATTTGAAAGACTGGCATGGTTTATTTGAGAATCTCTTCAATGCGTCCTTCACATCCTTGTTCCTTAGGCTGTAAATGAGGGGATTCAGCATTGGTATCACCAGGGTGTAGAAAACAGAGGCCATTTTATCAGTATCCAATGAGTGGTTGGCCTTTGGTTGCAAATACATGAAGAGAAGGGCCCCATAGAACACAGTGACAGCCATCATGTGAGAGGCACAGGTGGAAAAGGCTTTTCGTTGACCCTCTGAAGAATGTATCTTCAAAATGGCAAGGACAATGTTAAAATAAGATATTAGAACAATAACCATTGAGAAAAGCAAATTGGTCCCTGCACAAATAAACACTGCTGTCTCTGGAATGTAGGTACCAGAACAGGACAATGCCAGCAAAGATACGGTATCAAGTAAAAATGGTTGATTACATTCGAAGAGCAGTATGACAAAGAGAACACACAGGAAGTGACAGTCAGTGCTGTGATCAGACTGTAGAGGTATGTGAGGAACACCAGCAGAAGGCAGATCTGTGGAGACACCACCACCATGTAGAGCAGGGGGTTGCAAATAGCTATGTAGCGATCATAGGCCATTGCAGCCAACATGAAAGTCTCAGCCACAATGAAGACTAGGAACCCACCCAGTTGGGCTGCACATTCACAGTAGGATATTGTCTTTTTTGAAACCAAGAAGTTAACCAGCATTTTAGGGGCAATGACAGTAGAATCACCGAGATTGATGATAGCCAAGTGCCTGAGGAAGAAGTACATGGGGGTTTGAAGCTGAGAGTCAACACTGGTGAGGGTGATGATGCCCAGGTTCCCGGTCACGGTCAGTCCATAGATCAGCAGGAAAACAAAGAAGAGTGGCATCTGGAGCTCTGGGCGGTCTGAGACTCCTGTGAGAATGAACTCAGTCACCCAAGTGAGATTCTCTGGAGCCATTTATTTTGTGGCTTTCATCTTCTAAAGGAGAAAGTGGAAGGAGATTAATAGATGATAAAATTGGTTGTAAACTATTTCACTTAAATTAGATCATTTTTGTTAGTAATTAAAAGGGTTAAATTAATTGTATTTCTCCCAATTATTGACAAAATTCAAAAATAAGAACTCTCTAGTAAGTAATTTCAGATTGTTAAAACTGTTGTCCCAGGCTATTAATTTTTTCCATTCTATATTGGGTAAATTTAGTCAAATTAATTACATTAATCTACTATCTTAATTTATTAATATTTGCATGCATATTTTAAACATTAATTATCATATTGCACTGCACATATATATTTAAACATGCACACAATGACTTTTTTAATGTTTTTAAACACGTTGGACCCCACGTCGCTCAGTTGGTTAAGTGTCCAACTTCCGATTTCGACTGAAGTCATGATCTTATGGTGTGTTAGATGGAGTCTTGTGTTGGGGTTTGTGCTGACAGCACAAGCCTGCTTGGGATTTTCTCTCTCTCTCTCTCTCTCTCTCTCTCTCTCTGTCTCTGTCTCTGTCTCTCCCTCTCTCTCTGTCTCAAAATACATAAACAAATAAACAAACAAAAAGTTCATGAGCCAGGATCACTTTCAGTGATTTTCAGTTATTTTTACCTTAGCTGCCAGTATCTTTCTCTTTAGTCCATTCCTTGTCATCAACATTGGGAATGTCAATATTTCTGTGGGAAATATTCTGACTGTGCAGGATTTCCTTATTAGTTTCTACCACATCACACTGCCTCAGCTGTCCACCAACAGACTACACATAAGTCGTGTTTCCTTCTTGGTGTCATCCAGAAACTAATTTTTTTAAACAATCACATTTCCTTTCTTCTGCCAAATATAGTAGTCCTTTCTATCTTCTGACTTCTGTCTGCTCAGACGCCTTTCTGTTATTGTGGTCTATCTGCCCTTTCTTTATATCCAATGCATACCACGTTTTTCAGAAATTTTTAAAACCTGCTTTGATGTCTTAAAAATACTACTTATAGTTTGATTTGCTCAAGTTGGATCACTTTGTTTTACTTGTACAGAAGTGGAGAGGCGTGTTAACATTATTCAATATGTAGTGTGCCCTGGGCCCAGAATTATGTGAGACATTTCCAAGTAATGATCTCATTATCCTGCAGGAGTGTCTTACAAGATAGATGTGATTACTTTTGTGTCTGATGAAATAGTTGAAGCTCAATGAGATTCAGTCATGCGAAGAATCTGTGTAGAATATTGATTAATGCTATGGTTTTAGACTCTTGCTTTATGTGCTCTGTTTGGTTGTTTTTTTGGTTACTCAGCTGGTTGGATGCTAGTCCACCAATTACTATCTGTGTGATTTTTATCAAGTGTTTATATGCTCCTGTTGTCTGAATGTGTGGGATAATACACAAACATGATTTTGAGCAATTTGCTTTTCTTTTTCTTTTTCATTTTTTTTTCCAGAGAGCATGATCAGGACAAGGGCAGAGAGAGGGAAAGAGAGAATCCTGAACAGTCTCTATGCCACCAACACAAAGCCTGATGCAGAACTTGAAATCATGAGCCTTGAGATCATGACGTGAGTTGAAATCAAGAGTCAGACATTGGGGCAACTGAGTAGCTCAGTCTGTTGAGTGTACAACTTTGGCTCAGGTCATGATCTCACAGTTCATGAGTTTGAGCCCCGCATCAGTTTCTGGGCTGATAGTTTAGAGCCTGGTGCTTGCTTTGGATCTCTGTCTCCCTCTCTCTCTGCCCCTCCCACCTTCAAAAATCGACATTTAACATTTTTTTTTTTTTAAAAAAGGAGTCAGACATTCAACTGACTGAACCACCGAGGGATCCTTGTTTTGAACAATTTTCCAGTGTGGTTTCCTCTTTGCATCCCAGTAACTCATTCTGTCTCACTGAGGAGTTTATAGTTGAAATAGGATTAAGAATAGCAAATGAATTTAATCTTGCATATCCAAGCAACTGGGACATGTGCTATCTAGCTGTATATTTAACAAACAGATTTGGTGTGTTCTCCCATAAACTGATTCTCTTTTACTCCTGTGGTGTTAATTTTATCATGTGTCAAATACGTGTCTGATGAGCTTTTCCAATTCTGTTGCGCTAGATATCCCATATCTCTTTTCTTCTACTGTTTAACCCAAAAAGAAATTCACAGGTAAGTTCATGATAAAAATCCCTGTAACAAGGCTCACTTTAGAAAAGAGCATTTGCTGAATAAAGCATTTCAGTTAATGTTTCACTCTGAGGCATAATATACTCAATAAATATATCCTTACTTAACAAAAATTTTTTAAAAAGCATCAACAACAGTAATTATAGGTTGTGCACTATGAACCTGTGCAGTTAGCTTTTGAAAAAGATTTATTTGCATATACTGTTACTTATTATTAATTTCATTTTTAATGAAATATTAACTAATGGGGAAACTTGGGTTGCTTGTTATTTTGATAAGTACATGGCACAATAAAATATTTCAATTTTTACATGTAGTTTTTTTTAAATATGTTTCTGAAAAGAGATATTTTATAGGTCTACCAAAACAATAAATTCTCAGAAAAAAAGCCTTTCTAAATATACTTGATGTTAGTCATTTTGTGGTACAATTTGGCTAAGAAATAATATTGCATATTAGTTTTTAAATAGTTTCTGAAATGATTTCAGACTAACTTCCATTGTTTTCTAAATATAGAAATGTATCTTAAATTTATTTAAACATGGACCATGTTAGGGACACACCGCATCTTCTTATGAGCTCTCAGGGTTCAGGAACCACATAAAGTCTGCCTAATGCCATCAGGGAATCTTCCCATCATGGGGATCGTCACCCTGAGAAATGTGAAAATCATGAAGAGGAGAAACTTGTTTTTCTTGATGCTAAGCAATGTAGTACGTCTTTCTCAGAGACAAAATTTTATCTTTCAAAGACACTTAAGAGGTTTCCTATGTGGTGTAGCGTTCCTTCTAAAACACTAATTCTGCCAGCTATGTGGCAGAAAGCATTCCTCTATAACCTAAGATGAAATAGAGTCCTCATAATGACTATTGGTTATTCTGCAGAAATGCTCACGCAGTCCAATTTATCAGTAGTGATGCTGGACATCATTCTTTGAGTCATTTCCCTATCCCTTCCACTTAGCCATTAATGGGCACAGGTGAGTCTTCAGGAAAAGGGCATGAAGCAGATATTTCAGTCCCGAGTCTGCTTTGAATCAGTAAATCTCCCAAAATATTTGGTCTTCACACCCATGATGAGCACTAAGTAAATTGTTGTGTTGAACTTACCTGTGCACAGAGATCTGCTGAGACCCTCTGCGGGAAGTCTTCTGAACAGTTTTTCAAGTGTCTGAAATCCCTGACGACCTGCACACTGAAATAAGCTTGTTTATGGCTCCAGTGCTCATTCGTGAACACAGGAATTCCCAGGTAAGGTCCTGATCCCCAAGGAAAGAAAGACCAGACACTCAAACACAACATTTGGTCCTCCAGAGTGAAAATTTGGGGTTAGCCTAGGGACACAAGTAAGTGATCATACTGAGTAACAATCATGTGCAAGGATTCCGCCCTTTAGATGTGTATTTTTTTAAATAGTTTATTGTCGAATTGTTTTCCATACAACACCCAGTGCTCTTCCCCACAAGTGCCCTCCTCCCTTACCACTACCTCTTTTCCCCCCTCCCCCTTCCCCTTCAACCCTCAGTTCGTTTTCAGAATTCAATAGTCTCTCAAGTTTTGGCTTCCTCTCTCTCCCCAACTCTCTTTCCCTCTTCCCCTCCCCTTGGTCCTCCATTAGGTTTCTCCTGTTCTCCTATTAGACCTATGAGTGCAAACATATGGTATCTGTCCTTCTCTGCCTGACTTATTTCGCTTAGCATGACACCCTCAAGGTCCATCCACGTTCCTACAAATGGCCATATTTCATTCTTTCTCATGCCATGTAGTACTCCATTGTATATACAAACCACATCTTCTTGATCCACTCATCAGGTGATGGACATTTAGGCTCTTTCCATGTTTTGGCTATTGTTGACATTGCTGCTATGAACATTGGGGTCCATGTGCTCCTATGCATCAGCACTTCTGTATCCCTTGGGTAAATCCCTAACAGTGCTATTGCTGGGTCATAGGGGAGCTCTACTGATAGTTTTTGAAGAAACCTCCACACTGTTTTCCAGAGCGGTTGCACCAGTTTACATTGCCACCAACAGTGTAGGAGGGTGCCCTTCTCTCCACACCCTCGCCAGGATCTATAGTCTCTTGATTTGTTCATTTTAGCCACTCTGACTGGCGTGAGGTGGTATCTCAATGTGGTTTTGATTTGTGTTTCCCTGATGAATGACACTGAGCATTGTTTCATGTGCTTGTAGGCCATCTGGATGTCCTCTTTGGAGAAGTGTCTGTTTATGTCTTCCGCCCATTTCTTCACTGGGTTATTTGTTTTTTGGATGTGAAGTTTGGCGAGTTCCTTGTATATTTTGGATACTAGCCCTTTATCTGATATGTCATTTGCAACTATCTTTTCCCATTCTGTCGGTTGCCTATTAGTTTTCTTGATTGTTTCCTTTGTGTATTTGTTTTGATTTGTTCCCTTTAATGGCTGGAAATGTGGCTGCTGGTCCTGAGGTGGAGAAAATCCAAAATTCAGGATTCCATTTTACTGTGAATATTGGGAATACATCAGAGTCAAAGACTCAT
>PISW01015836.1:0-15370 GCA_004023785.1 Mungos mungo
CTGAGCGAAGTAAGCCAGGCAGAGAAGGACAGAAACCATATGTTTGCACTCATAGGTCTAGCAGGAAAACAGGAGAGACCTAATGGAGAACCAGGGGAAGCGGAGGAAGGAGAGAGAGTTGGGGAGAGAGAGGGATGCAAAACTTGAGAGACTATTGAATGCTGAAAATGAACTGAGAGTTGAAGGGGAAGGGGGGGGGAAGAGGGAGTGGTGATGGTGGAGGGCACTTAAGGGGAAGAGCACAGGGTGTTGTATGGAAAACAATTTGACAATAAAATATTATGGAAAAAAAAAGAAAAGGCAATCTTCCTTTGCACCCACAAATAATCCTAGAAGGCATTGTGTTACGTCAATCGAGCCACACAGAGAAAAATAGATATTGTATGAAATTGATGACATTTTGGGGTGATGCGGGGTTTCTGGGGTCCGCAGCTGACGACCGAGAAAGAATTCTTAAGGGCGTCTGATTTTATTAAAGCATGGTGACAAGACCCATGGGCAGAAAGAGGCACACTGGGGTAGTTGGGTGGGGGGGGGGATTACTCTTTTATGCAGTCCAGGAAGATAGAGTCTAGAGAGAGTTTCCTGAGACTTTCACATGTTACAGACTTACTGGAGACCTAGGTATTCTCAAGCTAAGGCTGTTTTTCCCTCCAGCAAAGCATTAACATTGAGACAGTAGTGCATTTCTGGACGTTAGGCTTTGATGAAATTGCCTTGTTCTGGTAAGCTGCTGCAGCCTCTTCTCCGTTTACATGTGTGTTTGTTTCTTTGTCCTTTCCTGGTTTGGGGTAGCCTGGAGGGTCAAAGGAGGGGCATGTGCTAGCCTGTGCTTTGCCCCTCAGCCTGCCTCAAGTCCCTCATCAAAATCACATGTATGTGGAATCTAAAAAAACAAGTGATAAATACTAGCATGTTTGATGACAGGCAAAGGACAGAGAAATGATCAGACATTGGATCAAATGGTAAAAGGCTTACTGATGCAGATGTGCAGGACTGAAGTTTAGAGCATGGTGACCAGAGTTAAGACTAGTGTATTGTACACTTGAAATTTACTAGGGGGATGATGCCTGCATGGCGGAGTGGGATGAATGTGTGACTTCGGTTCAAATCATGACCTCACGGTTTCTGGGTTTGAGTCCCTATGTCTGGCTCTGTGCTGACAGCTCAGCTTCATATTCAATGTCTCCCTCTTTGTCTCCCCCAGCCCTGTCCTCTCGATTGCTCGTTCTCACTCTCTCAAAAATAAAAAACTATTTTTAAAATGTTCTTATTTTTAAAAAACGGTCATTTGTTAGGAAAGGCTATGCTAAGTGGTAACAGAACACACACGTGCACAGGTGTTAATTATGGGAGTTGGGGGATATATTTATTAGAGAGATGGTGGTTATTACTTTGGAAGCAGGACCCAGGGGTTCAAGGGCACTTGGTTCCAGCGGCCCTAGACAGACCCATTTCTCCCACTCATGGATGACAACATTAAAGGCAAGAAAGTAGACTTTGGCTGCCTCCATTTCGACTTGAAACTTTCTCACTGGGTTCCTTCCAGATTGTGTCTTGGCCCAGGAGGGAGACCCTGAGGGCAAAGCCCCTGAGGGGACCTGGAACTACCCCCTCAAACCTCAAGGAGTGTCCTGAGCCAGAAAGACCCCATCCCAGCCCTGATGGACTCCTAGACAGTGACAGATTTAACTTTCATCGTATACCTGCAGGCACCCACTCACTTTGGTCCTACATTTCACTGACATAAACCTGAAGTATTTCCCACACATCAGAGCCAGCAGAAAACAACCACTGAGCACACTAGCCATAAATAGACACAAGCAAGAGAAATCATGAGCAAAGAATATATGGGTAATATTAATACAGACAAACATAACATGTAATTTATTGGCAGCTGACATATGGCTGATTCCTATCTGAATGAAACTCCTTGTTAAAATCTACTCTGTTGAAAATTGTTACCCACAAACCTACAACAGAAATAAAAATCCAAAACAAATGAATTGATGTTGTTTACACTCTCATACAAATGGAAGCTTGATTAACAGAATTCTCAAATGAGAATAGGAGAAATTGAAGCCATCAGAATCCTGAATAAATCATAGATATTTGTTATAAAAGGATCCCGCTTAAAAAGTCATGATTTACACTTTGAGAAAAGCCCTCCACTTCCGAGTATTACTGATACATAAAAAGGAGTGGAAATGAGAATTTCAGAAGTAGCCTATACCATTTAATGTCACCCAATATTAAAGTTGTCCCTCATCTACAGTAAAGGATGATGGTAGCTTAAGAAGGGGACACTAAAGCTGAAGATATGAAACATCACGAGGAGTTTTATCTCAACATCTAGAAATCACTACTTCTTTCCCCTACAGCAGTGATCTGAATCACACTCATACAAAAAGGAACCTTCCAGGAGACATTCTTAAAAAGGAAGCACCCAACCCTACATGTGGATTTGCACCCCTGCCCCGTGAAGTTCGTTAGGTTTAAAAAGTACCCAGCAAGACCTCCAGCAACCCTCCTGTTTCTTCAAAGAATGTAAACCTTATCTTTGTTTATACAGGAAAAATAGATTCATGTTTATTTATGTATGTTAATGTATATTCATTTTTGACAGAGAGACTTTTTTTCAAAAAAACTTGATTTATTTTGAGAGAGAGGACTTGTTTTTAGTGTTTCTTTATTTTTCAGTGGGGGGAGGCAGAGTAAGAGGGGGCCACGAAATCCAAAGCAAACTCCAGGCTCTGACCTGTCAGCACAGAGCCCAACACAGGACTCCAATCCGTGAACCACAGATCATGACCTCAGCCGAAGTCAGACGCTTAACTGACTCACTGACCCCGGCGTCCGAGATATTTCTAGTTATTTCTAGTTATTGAGAGGTATCAGGATTCGTGCTTTCATAATGAGGATTGGGCAATATCGTTGCTTTATGGTAGCCTAGTACAATCAATGCAGTTGCTTCAAGGTAGACTAGCCTATACACTAGTGAGTGGCTCATTCTAAAATTGTTAATGGCATACAATATGACAGTCCGAGTCACAATTCATATTTGAAATATGATTACATTTTCATAAGAACCACTTGTCAAAAGTAAATAAAAATCCTATCAGAAAACACAACTACTACTTCTGATGAGAGGCTGAAATGTAGTTTCTCCAATTCAAAATGAGAGGAATTCGGTGTTGTAATATAAGTATTTGAACACAAAGTTGTGAAACACTAAGAAAACGAATATACTGTTAATTTATACTAAATATTACTGTCTCTGTGCTTATGTAAGGATAGGTTCTCCACCTTCATATGCCTTACAAACAATGTTCTACAGATGAAGCCTTAGGCAATGATGAGGACAGAAAACAACCCCTCCATTTTTATGGCTGAGGAATATTCCGTGGTATATATATACCACTTGTGCTTTCTCCATTCATCGATTGATGGTCACTGGATTCATTCCATTTCATCGTTTTTATAAATAATGCTGCAATAAATACTCAGGGTGCATACATATGTTTTGGTATATTTTTGACTGTATTTCTGTTTTTAATTTATTTATTTAAATTCAAGTTAGTGGGAGTGCCTCCGTGGTTCACTTGTTTAAGCATCTAACTCTTGGTTTTAGCTCAAGTCAAGATCTCAGGGTTTGTGAGTTTGAGCCTGGCTTTGGACTCTGTGCTGCCACCAGGGAGCCTGCTTGGATTCCTTCTCTTTCTCTCTCCTGTCTCTGGTCTGTCTCTGTCTCTCTTTCCCTCCCCTGTTCACTAAATCTCAAAATAGATGAATAAGCTTACAAAAATAAATAAATTCAAGTTACTTCACATACTCTCTAGTATTGGTTTCAGGACTAAACCTCAGGGATTCATCACATACATATGACCCTTGTGCTCATCTCCTTAATCTCCAAAACCCTATTAGCTTATCCCCCTCTGCAATAACGCTACGTTTTTTTCACTGTAATTAAGTGTCCTAAAGTTTGCCTCCCTCTCTGTTTTTATTTTATATTTCCTTCCCTTCCCCTATGTTCATCTGTTTTGTTTCCTAAATTCCACACATGAGTGAAATCCTATATTTGTCCATCGCTACTGACTATTCACACCTAGTAAAATACACACTAGCTCAGCTTATTGCAATAAGCAGGATTTCATTCTTTGTGATCCCCAAATAATATTCCATTGTATATCTATACCACATCTTCTTTGTCTATTCATCAGTTGATGAACATTTGGGCTCTTTCCAAAATTTGACTATTCTTGATAGAACACTATAAACATTGGGGTGCAGGTGCGCCTTCAAATCAGGATTTTGGTATCCTTTGAGTGAATACCTAGTAGAGATATTACTGGGTCATAAAGTAATACTATTTTTCATCTGATGAGTATCCTCCATACTGTTTTTCAGAGGGGCTTCCCCAGTTAGCACTGTCACCAGTGGCGCAAAATAATTTCCCTTTATCCATGTCCTTGCCAATACCTGTTCCTGGAGTTGTTAATTTTAGCCACCAGGTGTGAGGTGGTAGCTCATTGTGGATTTGATCTGTAATTCCCTGATGATGGACAACGTTGAGCATCTTTCAATGTGTCTGTTAGCCATCTGGAAGCTTTCTCTGGAAAAGTGTCTCTTCATGTCTTTGGCACATTTCTTCACTGGATTATTTGTATCTGAGGTGTTGAACTTGATAGCTTCTTTAGAGCTTTTGATACTAATGGTTTATTCCATATATCATTTGCAAATATCTACTTCCATTCCATTGGTGGCCTTTTAACTTTGTTGATTGTTTTCTGTACTCAGCAGACGTTTATAATCTTGATGAGGTCCCAATTGTCATTTTTGTTCTCATTTCCCTTACGTCCAGAGACATGTCTAGTAAGAAGTTGCTGTAGCAAAGGTCAAAGAGGTGGCTGCCTGTGCTCGCATCTAAAATGTTGATGCTTTTCTGTCTCACATTTAGATCTTCCATTCATTTAAAATTCATTTGTGCATATGGTATAAGAACCTGGTTCACGTTCATCCTTCTGCATGCTGCAGACCAGTTTTCTCAGCGCCACTTGCTGAAAAGACTGTCTCTGTTCCTTTGGATATTCTTTACTGCTTTGTCGAAAAGCAGTTGGCCATAGATTCGTGGGTCCAATTCTGGGTTCTCCATTCTGTTCCAGTAATCTCTGGGTCTGCTCTTCTGCCAGAACCATGATGTCTTGATGAGTTGTTTTGTAATGCAGTTTGAAGTCTGGAATTGTGCTGCCTCCAGCTTTGCTCTTCTTTCTCAACATGACATTGGGTTCTTGAGTTATCTTTATATTTTGGATGCAAATTCCAAGAGCACCGACCAGCATAGACCAGTTTAGGTCCAGGACAGCTCACCTAGGAGATGGACTATGAAGTGTCAGACACTTACCAGGACCTCAGTGTAATGTTAAAATCTCCACCCACTGGGGAGCCCCGCCTTCGTTAATACAACATACGATATGCATTTCAGCTTCTTTCCTCAGTATACATGTGCTTGCACTTGCCTTATACCCACCTCTACATAGGATGACCAAACTCCCCTTTCAGGTATTCATTGTAATCCTAAATCAAAGGAAGTACTTACCCCTGTCAACTTTGGTAGTTGTCCCCCCAATCCCCTCATTCGTTGCAAAGTTTCCTTTGAGTGACAATTCCAACTAGTGCATTCTCTACCTGTCACTCACCATGGAGGCAACTGATGCTAGCTAAGATACAGGAGGTCATCGTCACCCTAGAAGAGGAGGTGTCCATAGCTCTCTAGCATCACATCCCTGTACACTTCCTGCTGAGGGCGGCACAGTCATCCCCAGTCCTCCTGAGGGAATTCTATGACCACATCCCTGAATGCCAGCAGCCCCTGCAATAAATGCCACAGTTTTTATGTGGACAGGGCAGTGTTCATAATGACACATCAGATGAAAGAAGGAGGTGGGATAAATGGTTCTGGTTTAGGTGAGATTCTGATTTCTGCGGTAAAATCATTTTTAACAGTTGTAACCTTTACATCTTTTCTATCTTTGAGGTAGTAAGGTGGCATATGTTTCACAGAACCACTGTGAACACTCTATTCCTGCCAGATAAACTGCTAACTGAAGGTGCCGACAGAGGCACACACATGTTTGAGGACTGCATATATATCATGCAGTATAAGTTGTGTCTATTTCTTCGTTTGAAATTCTTAGTGGGTTAGAGATGTAGTTATCCAATTATGTATTTCTTATTCTCTGGATGTTTACATATTTTGAGAAGGAAAGACAGATCATGAGCAGGGGAGGGGTAGGCAGTGTGGGCAGGAGACGCAGAATCCAGGGCAGGCTCAAGGCTCCAAGATGGTAGCACAGATTCTGACACAGGGCTTGACCTCAGGAACCATGAGATCATGACTTGCACTCAAGTCGAACACTTAACTGACTGAGCCACCTGTACAGGCACCCCTCTACGTATCAGGTTCTAATATGAATTAGAAATTCAGAATAGTGATGTTGAGATCAGGATTTGTCTGATTCAGGAGTTAGAATGGGAAACTGAGTCTGTATTTCAAAGAAGGTATTAGCAAATAACAAACAGGTAGAATTGAATGGAAAGAATTATCAAAGAACAAGAAATGAGTGGGGTTTATATGCAGTCCAGATTGTACAGGTTAATGCAAGACAGCCAATAGCAGTACTTTCTGAGCATTTGTAATGACTATATTCCAAAAGTTAACATACATCAATGTGCACGCCCGCACACACACACACACACACAGGCTTGGGGATATATTATTCTTCCCTTTTGTAGAATATTTTGTCCCGCATCCAGTAAATTTAAGAAATTAGATGTTTTTTCAGTAGCCATTTCACTAATTTGAGACAGAGAAACAACAAGTGGGCAGAGAGGCTTTGGGAAAGATTAAATTCTGCAGGGGGCTCTGCACTGAGAATACAGCCTACTGAAGATCTCAATCCTATCTCTGCAGATTCTGGTTCTTCCAAGTGTCATGGAGGAATTACACAACTTCCTCACCTCATGGGAAAAATGTAGTCTGTTTTTTTCCATGACACTCGTTTATAAATTCATGCCTTGGAGTGTTATGTGGATTTAGAAGGCTCTGGAGTCCAACTCAGCAGGTGCAGTGCTCCCTGAAGGATGGACGGAATCTGTGAAAGGGAGTGAGAGAACATCAAGTTTCTTTCTAATCACCAGGCAGGCATCTCTGCTCTGCTTCTGTAGCTTTATGTATAGTGACAGGTACAAGGAGCAGAAAGAGCAGCGTGTGTTTTGTAAATGATTTGTCATAGAAAACTTTTACAATTTTCCAGAACGTGGATTCTGCAGAAGTTACAATTCTAATCTTAGTAGTAATGATTGTCTTAAAAAACTTAGCTACAGGCACTCATGCCATATAATGCTTTCATTATATGGGAAGGGCAGGTATTTTTTCTTTTTACTTTTTTCATGGTTTTTATTATTTATTTTTGAGAGACAGAGACAGTGCGAGCAGGGGAGGGTCATAGAGAGAGGGAGACACAGAATCCGAAGCAGCGTCCAGGCTCTGAGCTAGCTGTCAGCACACAGCCCAACACGGGGCTCAAACCCACAATCTGTGAGATCATGACCTGAGCCGAAGCCCGCTGCTCAACCGACTGAGCCACCCAGGCGCCCCAAAATGTCTTTGTTTTGAGAGAGAGAGAGAGAACACGGTAGGGGCAGAAAGAGAATAGAAAGAGCACACTAATCAAGCTCTGTACTGACAGCGTGAAGGGCAAGGCATGGGTCATACACACAAACCATGAGATCATGACCTGAGCTCAAACCAAGACAGAGATGCTTAACTGACTAAGCCACCATGTTCCTGAATGTGTATCTTTCAATATGACATATTTTCTTTGCAAAACATTTACCTGAGCATGGGGTTTTGAAGACAGTTTCACAATGGCAGTTAACATGTTTGATGGTTTTTCAAGAAACTGGCGCTCCTGATGGTCCATACAGAATCTCTAAGTGGCATTAAGGATAGGCCATTAATCCTGCCCCAGTAAGTCATGCTTTAATGAAACCCCAGGAGGGGAGATCCTTTAACAAGGCAAGGTGAAAACCCATAAAATATCTAGAATCATGCCCACAACCTGTAGCCAGTGTTAACTGAAGTAGAGGCTTTTTACGCTAGAATGTTCTGTCCAGGGACAGGAAGCATCACAACTGCATCAAGGATACTGCTCCAGAAGAACTGGTCTACGCTCCACCTGATGGCCCAGAGTCAGCCTAAGGTCTCTGGCCGTTGAATCCCTATAAGGCCATCAGTTCAGTCTCACTAGGGACACTCTCTGCAGCAACAAGGACTCATTGGAATATTTGGGGACGTCCCATGGAGACTGGGGTTAGGATGGCACTAGAATCTGAACCTGCTTCCCTCTCAGAGAAAGAGGAGTGAGTCATCCAGTGTCCTCTCCTCGTTCCATAGAAGGAAGCTCCTTCATGGTGCCCAGGGGAGACTCATTCCAAGCTCCTTTGTCTATTTTGAGAACACTGAGCATGTGTAGAGTTGCAAACAGATCGAAACTGATTGTTTGTATGGCATCTTGTCATTCAAAAAAGGATGAAGAGACATGATTCCTGCCATGTAGGGACTTTAAGAATAGAGCAAATGGGTACATTGTTGAATTCAGGATTGTGGAGAGAATGAGAGGAAGAGGTGATGTCCAGGGGACTTGGCTGCAGTTGGGCCAGTTCCCTTTCTGTGTTGTGGTGTGAGATGTGGTGTCACTTCTGATGGTCATCCATGAGCCAAAGAGTTGTTCTTTTTTTTGTTTGTTTGTTTTAAGAGTTTTTCTTAGCAGCAGTAGGAGTGGCATTTATTTTACATTCTCATTAAGAATGCAAGTTTTCTAACATAATTGTAGTTCGCGTGTGGGCGCACAGAAGTAAGGACTCGAGGGTAAGGGAATGAGGAAAAGAAAAGAGAATCAAAGGATGGGAACGGGAGGGACAACATGAGTGATGCCCATATTGCCACTTCATTTCTCATTTGCAAGAAGTTTTATACAAACAGCCACAATTAAGAGAAGGTTTTTTCTAGACAAAACTTCTGTTTTCATGATTGTTGTTGTGCCATATTCCTGGGAACTTCACACTCTCTATTTATTGTTATTATAGGAGTGCCAAAGTGTGAAGGACATTTGTACAATAACATTTCAATCCAAGAAGCGTGAAGGACATTGGTGCAAAAACATCTTAACTCAAGTGAATTAACCTCTGAGGAACTGGATTAGCGGCAAGGGTTGTAAGGGCCCGAGAGCTTTGCTCGATCACACTCTCCTTATTGGCTCCTTGCTGCTGCTTCCCACAACTGTCCCAGAAAATTCTGTTTATGTAAAGTTGCTTTCTATTTTATTTTATGAAATAGAAAGGAAAGAGACTAAATAGATTCACATAATATGAACTCTGGTGTTAACATTGTCTGGACAGGCTTAGGACTGACAGAGCGGGAAGCATCCCAGAGACAGAGACATCAGAGCCTGCAGCCAGCTCCCTCCCTTGCCCAGACCATATCCACCCTCTTCTGAGACCGTGTCCAGGTCTGGACTGGCTCTGGGATCTCCCCCTTTCTGAGGAAAGATTAGAGAAGGTGAGATTCTGAGTCATTGTTCCTTTCATCTCCCAGGGCTGGTGCTCACAATTCCAAACACCCAGAAGCAGATAAACGGGAGCAGAGGACTGACTATATCTTTTAGTGCCTTCATTTCTATCTTTCCTATTCAATCTTATTTTTCATGAGCCTTCACCCAGAATCCTATTTTCCTTTCCTGTAGATTTCTGTAGTTGCTCAATTAACAAAATGTAAATATATGGATATATTATGACATGATTATAACAATCTAACTAATTCACATACCTATCACCTCATATAATTAAGAGTTTTGTTTTTTTTAATTTTAATATTTTATTTATTTTAGAGAGAGATAGAGTGTGAGCAGGAGAGAGTCAGAGAGACAGGGAGATACAAAATCCAAAGTAGGCTCCAGGCTCTGAGCTGTTAGCAAAGAGCCCAATTTGGGGCTCAAACCCACAAACTGAAATCATTACCTGAGCTAATATTGGATGCTTAAACAACTGAGTCATACAGGCTTCCCAGGACTTTTAATTTTTGATTTTTGTTGAGGACATTAAAGATACATTCTCGTAGCAAATGTCCAGTATAATACACACATATTTATATGTACCTCCATCCTGTCCTTTAGATTTCCAGAATTTCATGCATACCGGAAATTTTGTACCATTTGACCCACTCTCTTACTATCCCTTCATTCAGCTCTTGGCAATCACCATTCTACTCTGCTGTAGGAGTTGAATGCTATTAGGTTCCAGATATAATAGAAATAATATAGTATTTGCCACTTTCGATGTCTCCTTCCACTTAATCTAAGTTCCTCCAGGCTCACCTGCATTGTCTCCAAGGGAAGGATGTCCTTCATTTAAGGTTGAATTTTGTATCTATATAGATAGAGAGATGATAGCTAGATAGAATCAGATATCTACATTTAAGTAGATATATAGATGTCTGATATATATGGCATTATTATTTATGATACATAATAGATTCTATGATATTCATTTACAATTTTTTTGGTCTTTTTAAATTTTACTTTTGAGAGACAGAGACAGAGAGTGAGAGGGGAGGGACAGAGAGAGAGGGACAACAGAATCTGAAGCAGGCTCCAGGCTCTGAGCTGTCAGCACAGAGCCTGATGCGAGGCTGGGACCCACGGATTGTGAGATCATGACTTGAGCTGAAGTCAGACACTCAACAGACTGAGCCACGCCTCTATGATAATAATTGTTATATCATACATAATATTATCTATAGATGACACGTTCCATACATACACCTCCTAGAAAGCAGGGAAAAGACAGGGTGATAACAATTCCTGTTTTCTCAAATGATTAAACTTGAGAAAGTGGTAACTAAAGTGTGGAGGAATTAAACTGTTCACATATTGCTGAAGAGAGTGTACCAAGTACAGGAAACTGGCATTTACTTATAAGCTCACAACATTTTTCTATCCTGTTTAAAAACAAGGCAAACACAACAGTTTAAAGTCCCTAGACGTTGAATCTAACCTTCCTTTCTGTACTTTTCAGTTCATCCATATTTCATTCCTGTGGTTGCAAATGTTCTTTTTCAATCCACAGGTAAACAGAAGATGGAAAACGGGTCAGGCCCAGTACCTACATCTTCAGGGTTACTGTGGGATGCCTAGTGGGCAACTCAGGATATTATCGGGATTAAGTCACACCATGTATGTGATGTTCCCTACAGGACACACCATCGACTCACTGTAAACAGGAAATTAGTGCTCAATCCACATTGCAGTGATTGATTTCTACATATTGTTTTCCAAATGGAGATTGGTTCAGACATTCGTGTCTTCCAGAATCTTCTTCCAGTAAACTTTCAAGTGCAATGAAAGCATGTGGTCCTGCAGGATGGTGATGGTGGTCTTCGCTGGGAACCAACAGTTAACTCACAACAGTGGAACCTGCTTGGTATACTCTTCCCTGGAACTCAGCAGGAATTGTCCGTGTTAACATCAGGTGGTGGCTGTGGGGGGCTCAGGTGTGCTGAGCCTGCGTTTGTGCCACTAAACGTGGGTCTCAGGGAGCAAGATCAGCACTTACAAGGAACTGGTGAAAGATGCAATTCACAGACCCCATTCCAAATTGCGGAATCACCATTTCTTCGATGGGACCTGGAACACCAAATGATTTATATGCACATGAAAACTTGAAAGCAGAAACTGCCTATCAGCCTGGGTTTACAATAAAGATCCCATGGCGAGTTTTAAGAACCAGCATCACCTGTGCCTTCTGCCAGAGTCCTCTATTGGTCAGGATGAGAGCATCAGTGCTGCTTTAACTATGAGCTCCAGGAGATTCTCAGGTGAGGTCTGGGTAGCATGAGGATTCACAGACGTATTTGGGAGGGCTGTGTCTGGCTTTCAGTTGAAGAGACGATGACAGTCTGTTGGGCATGGACTTGGAAGGGGCAGGTGAGGGCAGCCCAGGTTCCCCGAGGTGTGGCAGGATGTGTGGCTGTCTGTGGGAGGGGAGGACATCTGAACCCGGGAACGGAAAACTCCCATGGAAGTTGCCATGGAGGAGCTCCATTTTTTCTGAATCTTTCCTGTGACAAAGTCACTGAGAGGGTGAGCTTTTGAGCATTTCAGGACTTTTCTGCCTCTGAAGTGATAAGAGCAGGTGAAGAGGCTATGCTGAGTTCTTTAAAGGCCTACAGGTGTGATTTCTCCACGTAATGTCACCTCAGAAGGCACTCGAGAGCAGCAGGGAGAGAAAGAAATGGCTACTTCTCAGGTAAATTTTGACTTGACTAGCTAGGAACTGTGTCCTCATTTCCTAGTGAAATACTGAGCATTTACAATTTGCAATCCTTACTTCTCTGTCTCTGTAGGTCTTGCCTAGCAAATTAGTTTTGGACTAGTCAAATTCAGCTTTTTAGGATGTTCCTAAGTTCCATCTCTGGGCTCTCTCTCCATTCTCTATGACCAGGCTGTCTACACAGCATGAGGAATTCCTGTCATGAATTTATGACCTGCAAATTGTTGAAAATAAGCATTTGGTGACAGATCAATATGGGGATGTGTTCGGGACCCCAGTAAAGGTCAATTTTATATACTGAAGTCCTGTCTGGGTGTGGCATGCGTCTATGTAAACTAGATTAAAGAACATGAACAAATAGGGGCTCATGGTTGCTTCAGTCCGTTATGTGTTGGAGTTTTGATTTCAGCTCATGTCGTGATTTCACAGTTTTGAGTTCAAGCCCTGTGTCAGGCTGCTCACCATCAGCAGAGTTTGTTTGGCCATACTCTTATCCTCTCTTTCCCCCCTCCGCCATACACACACTCTCTCTCTTGCTCAAAATAAATAAAGAAACTTGAAACAAAAAGAATATGAACAAAGACATCAGATGGCTATTTGGCCCTGAATAAGACAGCATTCTGAAAATTTGGCCCTGAATAAGACAGTGTTCTGAAAAAGAGCCTTGCTATCTAGATTGTTTGAAAGACTTACTATTTAAAATACATTGAAAGGGTGCCTGGGTGGCTCAGTGGTTCAGCATCTGAGTTCAGCTCATGAGATCTCATGGTTCATGGGTGTTAGCTCTGTGTCAGGCTCTGTGATGACAGCCTGGTGCCTGTTTCAGATGTGGTTTCTCCCTCTTTCTCTGCCTTTCCCCTGCTCTGTCTCTCTCTGTCTGTCTGTCTCTGTCTCTCTCAAAAATAATAAACATTGAACAGTTTTAATAAAATAAAATACATTGAAGATGATAGAACATGGGAAGAATCTGTGGCTTGAAATTTGCCATAATCTTCTATATTTTCATAATTGGTATCCTATTAAAATTGGTAGGGTGTTTTTCTTTTACATCCTTTGGAAACTCTATCACAATAATGATGAGTCCTTCTACGTGCATGAGGCCACTGATACCAATTTTTCTCATTACAGCTGATGTTAACATTGTTCATGTGGATCAGAATCTCTCTGGCAGATTCCCCGGAAAATGAAGTCTCTCTCCTTATTTACAGGGGATCCTAGCCTTTGCAAATAAAGGTTTATATTAGTCCTGGACCTCCTAATTTGCAATTTTATTTAGTACAGTATGAATGATAGATTCTCCCATTATTAATTTTCAGCAAAAGGAAACCATTATCATATAATTGCTATATGTTCATGGTCTTAAAATTCTATAATGTGACTTGGCACAAATGCCATCATTTCAAGGAAGTAATCAGGCATTTTTCCAGGTAAGGAAGTATTCATGATGTTTTATCTTGACTTAAACCTTCCCCTTCTCTGCGGTTCTCTGTTGCCATCACTGTGAATTAGTGATAATTTAGAATCTACATGGCATAGGATACTGTTGCCCACAGTTTCAAATCTGATATGTCTTCCTTATTTTTGATTCAATAGTACTTAGAAGTGGAATTGAGGGAGCTGAATATTGAAAAGTCCTACTAGGTGATCCAAAGAGACCAAGAGGAAACTACATTTGGAGATAGAATTCTCTATACACTTCTGTCATGTGTCCTACTCTCTACTGAGCATGGTGCTGGATTTGAAATTGTAGATTTTCCAGCCAGAGTTATGTATTTTGCTATCAATAGGTCTTTCTGCCTCTAGAGTAGATCTGGTCAGGTTCTTTGGAAAAGGTAAGAGCCCTGTCACATGAAGAGAAAGGAGAGAGGACCCACACACCCAGGTAAGTGGGAATGAGTGAAGCACATGACACAGTGAGGGACCAAAGTTAAAGGAGAAAACTCATTCTTAAATTGTGATTTGGAAAGCTCAGCTTGAATGGATTCTAGAAGCCCAGGTTTATTTTGCTGGTGGTCTCAGAGGTACCTCTCCTGTCTCCCTCTTCCTGTGTTCCTCCATCCTCTTAGGCGTACCCTCTGTCCCACTGTCTTCCATGACATTCACAGTAACATCGAAAAGCCTTCCATGGCCAGTTAGGGTCTATTTGATTGGACTGCTTTTCTGTTCATTTTTGGAGCATGTGAAAATAGGGAGTTTCTAAGTGCAGGCTGAAATGTGATTTCCTCCTTTCCCACTAATGCGTGTGCTTGTCTCCTGGAGACTTACACAATGTCTGGTACAACATCAGGAATGTGAGGTGGACTGATGCTCCCCTAACAAATCTTACACAGTGCAACCCTATCCATAGAGGCTCCGCATGGATGAGACCCAGTACTCTGTCCTCAGAAATATACTGGGAGCCTTAGTGTTTATGTTAGCCTCACAGGGGAGTCATTGGCCATTTCCTGAAGACCTGATTGATGCTGGGCCCCATTAAGGCCTAAGTGCCAGAATCTTTGGGGTTGGGACGTTACAGATGATAGTGCAAAAAACTATAATGGAGATTCCAATGGGAAGGCAAAGCTGAGGATGACATTCTCAACATTGCTTGTCAAAATTTCATGTAGACACAAATCACTTGGGATTCTCATTAAAAAGAGTGTCTGGGGCCCACACTCAGATATCATGACTTCCCTAAGTTTGGATGAAGGTCATTAATTGGTATTTTTAACAGGCATTGAGGTTGCTGTCCCCAGACTTCATCTCCAGTAGCACTAAGGTAGAGAAAGCAGAAGAGCACCCCTGAGTCCCTTATACCCAACCATCTTATCTCAACACAAGTACTGCTGTTGCCAGTGGAAATAACTAACAGCTTTTGAGAAGATGTTATTCTCTGCAAATCCCCTGAAAGTTGGAAAGGGACTAGATAAGGCAGTGGTATCTGAGCAAGGCTCTTTGGGGTACACATGTGTACTCCTCCAGCAAAGGGATGTTTATTGAGTAT
>PISW01015837.1:0-15392 GCA_004023785.1 Mungos mungo
GGTGGCTCAGGGGGTGGGGGTCGGGGTGGCTGGGAGGATGACAGGAGGGGCTGGAGCAGGGAGGAAGGGGTTGGGACGCTGGGGGCCGGGAGGAGGGGGCAAGGAGAAGGGGGCCGGATGCTGGATGGGGTGAAGGAGAGGATGGGGAAGGGGGCGGGGAGGATGAGGCTGGATGAAGCCAGTGCTGGAGGAGGGGAGCGACACTGGGGACAGGCAGGCTGCTGTCCAGGGGGGCAGGGTCTCGCCACCGCCTCCCCCAGCCGGGAGCCAGGGCTAGTACCGGCTCCTCCCTGGAGCCCCCGTCTTTCCCTGGGGAGGCTTTCCTATCTCCGCTCTGGGAGGTGCGCAGGGGAATGTGCTGGAGACCACAGTTTGCGCACGGTGCGGAGCCAGGCTCGCGGTCCTGGGAGCCGGCGCTCTCCCCCCATTCTCTCCCAGCCTGCATGCCGGGCCGGGGAGGGCCACCCATTTCCCCACATTTGCCAAGGACTTGCTGCTTGGTGGGGATTGGTGCCTGGCTCACACTCCTCGCACTCACACTCCACAGGGATTTCCCTGTCACCGAGGGCCCTTCAGGCACTGAACGTGCAGCAGAGGGGGCAGGGTGGGGGGTAGGGTCCACCTCAGGGCAGACAGTCGGGACTGGCCGCGGAAGGATTCGTCCCCACCCCTTGCCCTGTGTGGCGCGCGCACCGAGGCGCAGACTCTCCTGAAACACGCTGCTAAGTGGAAAGGGTGTGGCACATGATCGGCCACTCCGCGAGGAGGACTCATCACAGCCCTGCAAAGGCATGACGACGCCCGCGTGAGGACCACCCTCGCGGTCTCTCCTCCCACCCACGAGGGGACTGAGGCCACTGGGAGGACCGTCTTCCGGCAAACCCAGTGTGGGTGGAACTGGTGTGCTCTCGGCAGGGGCGGGGCCAGGGCCCAGGGAGGGCAGACATGCACCCGCGGGCCAGGAGACGCTCCAAGGCCTGAGGCTGGTGCTTGGGTGAGAGATGCCTGGGGACGCCCAGCCCACCCACTCACTGAAGCACCAAATAGGCCCTAGCCAGCGTCTGAGCTTAGGGGACGGGGAACTCACAGGCCAAGGAGCGCAGGAGCCAATAATCTTGCCCCTCCCCCAAAGTGGCAAGCGGGGTGCCCAAGAACACAAGCCCTTCTGCAGCCCCAGGCCAGGCCAGGCCAAGCCCCACAGCCTGCTCTGCCCCTCTGGGCTCTGGGCAGTGGTGGTTCAGGAGGTGTGGACACCACTCTGTCTCTGATGGCTTGTCATCTGCCGGTAGCCAGGGGCTTAGGTTGTGGTTGGGATCAAGGTATGGGTGCAGGCGTGGGGTGCTGTAGCTGTGCAGTGCGGGTGCAGGTCGGAGCAGGTGGGTGAGCAGGTGTGGGTACCGGCACGGCAGGTGTGAGTGCAGGCACTCACAGGGGCGGCAGGGGCGGGCACAGGGGCGGCAGGGGCGGGCACAGGGGCGGCAGGTGCGGGCACAGGGGCGGCAGGTGTAAGCAAGCGTGGATGTAAGTTGTGTGCAGGTGTGAGAGCAGGCGTGGGTCCAGGGGTGGCCAGGCCCATGCTCCCCCACAAAGGCCGCAGGATGTGACCCTGAGGAAGGGGATCCTCCAAAGAGAGTTGGCCAGTCCCTCGGGGACCCCGTTCCCACGCCGACATGCTCCTCGCCACAGGCCCGGCCTCTGGGGGAGCAGATGAGGAGGCGTCGCTGGGCCTTCCACACTAGTGTGCCCGGAGGCTGCAGGAGCTCCCTGGCTTCCCCACAGCCACACTGCAGGCCCAGAAGAGGGAGCCTGTGTGTGTCACTCCGGGTCCCCTACACACGGACGGTGCCGGGAAGGGAGGGTCAGTGCACACGGGAGAGGCACCGACTCCCTTTGGAAGGCTCGCTCCTGAGGAGGATGGGCCGGAGATGGCTCTGGCGGACAGCCACCACGCTCTGCAGGGGAGCCGGACCACGGCCGACCGAGTGACAGTGTGGCCGAGTGAACAGAGGGGACGGGCCGGGGGGGGCGGGCAGACCAAAGACACCCTCAGTCCTGCTGGTGCCCTTCCGGGAGTGCCCTCCCATCTCTCCCTGATGGCGTCTCGTACCGGGAGACCGATCCTGGGCTGCTCTCGTGACCTGCCAACTTGGGCTTCTTCCTCGCGGATTTCAGTAGCCTTGCTTCTCCCCCGAGCTGAGCTCTGTGGGCTGCGTGGCCTGGAGGGCCCGGGCATGGGCTTGTGGGGCGCTCCCGCTGGAGGCTCCCTGGCCAGGAGGCCATGCTGTGAGAAACCCTGACCTCCGCCGCCCGGAGCGTGGCCCTCGTTTCACGTGGAGGGGCGGCTGGGCGTGCGTTTCCGTCCCATCAGTGGCGGCCCTGGGACCAGACCGCATCCCCTCAGAAGGGCCTGAGGGACCCCCACCCACGCCTCTGGCTCCCACGGGGTTTCCTCGTCCACATCCACAGACGCCTTTCCCGTGAGGCTCACTCATGCCCGCGCGCCCCCCTGCGTCGCTGGGCACCCTTGGGTCCTGTGTCGCCTGCTCCTCAGACAAGCTGATGCATTAAAGGGCTAGGAGGGGCTGTGGGTGTGAAGGGTTCCCGCAAGCCCGGCCTCCCCGAAACGCCGGGGTCGCGGCGCAGGTCAGTGTCGGCAGGACAGACGGCAGGTGCCCTGGGCGCCCCGGGGAACCTGGGAAGTGAGGCGTGGACGCTGGGCCGCCAGCGGGCCGCGCAGTGATCTCTCGACATGGGCCCTTCGGGTCGGGGAGGGAAGGGACGGCCCGGCTCCTCCTGTGTCCACAGCCTCCGTGTGCCTGGCCCTGCGCCCCTGCCTCAACGGCGGCAAGTGCATCGACGACTGCGTCCCGGGCAGCCCCTCCTACAGCTGCTCCTGCCCCTCCGGCTTCGCGGGGCGGCGGTGCCACCTGGGTGAGCGCGCGCCGCGGCAGCCGGGGGCCCCAGGGGTCCGAGGTCAAGGGCGTCTGTTCCCAGACTGGGGACGGGGGGCCGGGGGCGCGCACAGCGGCTCCCTGACGGAGAGCGCGAGGGGCGGTGCCCGCTCTGAGCCGACCGCCCCCGCGGTGAGGCCGGAGGGGCCGGGCAGAGTCCCCCCCCGGCCTGGCCTCCCCCACTGAGGCCCCCGCCGGCCCTGTTTCTCAGACGTGAACGAATGTGCCTCCAGCCCCTGCCAGAACGGCGGCACCTGCACGCACGGCATCAACAGCTTCAGCTGCCAGTGCCCGGACGGCCTCGGGGGGCCCACCTGTGAGACAGGTGAGAGGTGCCCCGGCGGCTGCAGGGCACCCTGCGTGGGCCTGCCCGGCCGGGGGCACGTGGGCGGCCCGGTGGGAGCACCGGGTCAGCGTCAGCAGAGGGCTTGGCGGCAGGTGCGGGCGCCCCAAGAGGCTGGTGGGGGCAGCAGTGGAGACTCAAGGGAAAATCCGGGGCGCCTCCCGGGCGCTGGCGCTCAGCAGGCCGGTGCCTGCGTCCAGCCTGCCCGCAGGGCCCGCTCGAGAGCTGCCCGGGTGCTGCCAGACCGTCACTTCCCTCTCGGCCCTCTGGCATGGTGGGGATGTGGGGGCTCCCGAGGTCAGAAAGGCCGGCTCTGGGGTGTGCCAGGGCACCCGCCCCCACCCTCTTCCTCTCTGTACCCCCAGACTCCAAACCCCCAGGCCTCACAGGCATGGCTTGGGGTCCTGCTTGAGACCCCCTTGCTGCCCCCAAACTGCAGCTGCACCCCAGTCTGCCACCCTCCTTCCAAACACCCCTACCCGCCCTTCCTCCAGCCCCCATCTGGGCCCCCATCCTCCTGGCCCTGGGCCTACCTGGAGAAGGAAGCTGGGCCCCCGCTGCCACCCCCAGCCTCACTGTGGGGAGCCCAACAGAAAGAGCCCCTTCAAATCAAAGCACCCTGAGCCCTAATGTGCACCGGGCCGGACCACACACCCATTCCCCTAAACACGCTTATTGACGCACAACCAGAACACATGGGTAAGCCAGTGTGGACACGTAACAACCGCACGGAAGGTCTCAATCCAGAAGTAGCGCCACCCAGGGAGACTTAGAGCCACAGGGACGTTCCAAGGTCTGTGACCCCAGTGTGCGCACACGGCTGGGCCCCAGGAGGCCCCTAGGAGGGCCTGCGCTGGAGCCCGTAGCCCTGTCCCTCGGATTCCTCATGGCCACTACAGTGTCACTGACAGGTCCCAGGTCCCCACCGAGGCTCACTGGTCCCAGGAGCCAGCTCCGCCACCCGAGCACAATAGAGGGAGGCCCGGCAGTGTCCAGGAAGGGACACGTGCACCACCCCTGCCCACCGGTGCCCAGCCCTGCTTTCTTGTGGAGTCAGGGTCCGGGAGGCAGGGGTCAGCACCCAAGGCCCCTCCACACCACCGGCTCCCTCCTCCTCCTGGCCCCCTCGAGTCCAGGGAGGCCCACATGCTCCGAGGATCCACTTGGCGCCTCTACTGAGTTGTCTGGGGAGAGTACTGTCATCAGGACGCATGGCATGGCTGAGGGAAGGCGGTGCCCCCCACCCCGGGCTTCGCGGCCAGGGCCCACAGGCCCGCAGCCGCCAGGGGGTCTGAGCGCCTCCACACCCAGTCCCGCAGCAAGACATGCCTCCCCCCCGCCCCTTCACCTATGGGCCGTTCAGCTCCCCCTGCACCTCTAGCCGCTGCACCCCCTCAAGGCGCTGTCACGGGCCGTGTCCCTCTGGCCCAGAGGAATTGCTCCAGAATCCCACTCTGTGCTGGCAGCTGACAAGAAGAACCCCAGGGAGGGCGGGGCCTGCGCCCTCTCACCCACGTGCCCACATCCCGCGGGCGCACAGCCTCCTCCCACCCCAGATCTGCTGCCACAAACCGATGCAGACAGACTCTGGGCCGATGGGAGGGGCCGTCTGGGCCAGGAGCCCACAGCCAGCACCCTTAGGGCCACCTCCAGAGTGGGACAGGACAGGCATCGCCAGCGGCCACAGCCGGCGTCCAACAGCTTCCGCCCCTCTGCACGTGCAGCACTGTCTCCATGTGCCAGCAGAGCCTGTGAGAACGGCGGCCGGTGCCAGGTGGAGAGTGGCGCGGCGGTGTGCCTGTGCCAGGCGGGCTACACGGGCATGGCCTGCGAGACGGGTGAGTGGCCTGCCCGGGGGCCAGAGAGGCTCCCACAGACCCAGGGGCCGGACCCGGTGCCAGGGAGCCAAAGGTTGGCGCGAGCCCAGCTCCTTCCGCCGCCTGCAGATGTGGACGAATGTGCCTCCGACCCGTGTCTGAACGGAGGCTCGTGTGTGGACCTCCTGGGGAATTTCACGTGCGTGTGCTCGGAGCCGTTCTCCGGACCCCGCTGCGAGACAGGTGACCGCACACGCCCGCAGCCCCTCCAGGGACCCCGGTGCAGCCCGGGCGGCCGGGCCCTTCCCACACTGCCCAGATGGGCTCCATTGCAGTCTGGGGGGTCACTCCCCGCCCTGCTGCACCAGCCTGTCCCCAGAGCTGCCATCCTGGACCGACCATGCCGCCCATGTGCTATGTGGGGCCAGGCGTGCTTCCTGTCCTCTCCCGTCCCGTCTCCATCCACATCCTCTCCTGTCCCATCTCCATCCACGTCCTCTCCTGTCCCGTCTCCATCCGTGTCTTCTCCCGTCCCCACCTCCATCCACGTCCTCTCCCCTCCCCCATCTCCATCTATAACATGCAGGGAAAGATGGCCACCCTATCAAGGCCCCCCTTCCTGCTCAGGAGATTCTTGACCTTTTAGCATTCTTCCTAGTGACTCTAGACTGCTCACCTCACAAGGGAACAAGCCACGGGAGTTGGAAAGAAAACTGATCTTTACTACATGTGTTGAAATTTGCTAGTTTCTATTTCACATTGTTTTAAATGCTGATTATGACTTGGTAGATTAATTTAAAAATGAACCAGATTTCACATCCCACAGAATGAACTCACTGTCTGACATTGTCCGGACCTCCAAGGGTCTTGCTCAGCCACTGAGCCGAGGACACCAGTGTTCACCGCATGGGCAACTGGTCCCCGGGGGCACTCGAGACAAGCTAACAAAAAATGCTAATTCGAAGGGGCACATGCACTCCAGTGTTTATAGCAGCGCTATCAACAACAGCCAAGAGACGGAGAGAGCCCAATGTCTGTTGACTGATGAACGGATAAAGAAGATGTATCGCACGCGCGCGCGCGCGCGCGCGCGCGCACACACACACACACACACACACACACACACACACACACACTGGAATATTACTTAGCCATCAAAAAGGAAATCTTGCCATTTGCAAAGAGCAGATGAGCTAGAGTGTATTATGCTAAACAAAGTAAGTCCATCAGAGAAAGACAGATACCAGGGATCTCACTCATCTGGAATTTAAGAAACAAAACAGATAAACATACGGGAAACTGAGGGCTGATGGAGGGAGGGGGCGGGGGGTGGGCTCACGGAGGGCGGGCACTGAGGAGGGCACTTGTTGAGATGAGCGATGGCTGTTGTATGTAAGGCATGAGTCCCTGGGTTCTAGTGAAACAGACATTGCACTTCTTGTCAACTAACTAAAATTTAAATTAAAATTTAAAAATATATAAAAATGAAGTTCAGTCAGTTGGAAAGGACTGTGTTCTCTGATTACAGTAGTTAAACTAGAAATCAACAAAAATTAAGTGGAAAACCCCAACTTCATTGCTAACAGACGCACGATTAGAAACATTTGTTCGGAGCCTCTAGCCTTAGCTGGGCCCTCTGCTCCCCACCGAGGACAGGCAGCTAGAAAGCAGCCTCCAGAAAGTGGGCCTCAGACTCAAATCCCACTTTCACGGAGTCCTGAGCACTGTGGGGCCTAAGCAAGGGGGCCCTTGACCTCATTACCCCGTGCTGTGTGGCCTCTGGTGACCTCTGCCTTTCTTGCAGGAAGCCACCCCGTGCCCGACCCCTGCCTATCAGCCCCCTGCCAGAACGGGGGCACCTGCGTGGATGCCGAGGAGGGCTATGTGTGCGAGTGCCCGCAGGGCTTCACGGGCCTGGACTGCAGGGAGAGTGAGTCTGGGCCCAGCTGCCGTCCAGGGCGGGCTCCTCCTGTGGGCACTGCGTTCAGGAAGGCAGACAAGCATGCATGCAAACGCTCCAGAGGGGGGTGGGGGAGGGAGAGAGAGTGTGTGCGTGCATGTGTGTTCACAGCGGCACTCATGGGAACAGGGCAGGGTCAGGTGCAGGGGTGGGTCAGGAGCAGGAGGGAGTCAGGCTAGGGGAGGACCAGGCGCAGGGAAGGGTCAGTCGTAGAGGAGGGTCAGGAACAGGAGGGAGTCAAGCACAGGGGAGGGTCAGGCTTAGGAGGGAGTCAGGTGCAGGGGTGGGTCAGTTGCAGGGGAGGGTCAGGAGCAGGAGGAAGTCAGGCGCAGGGGAGGCCTCTGCCTTCCAGCACACCCACATCGGAGGCTCCCCACTCTGTCTACGGCAGAAACCCCTGAGCACTGTGGGTGCCGCAATGGTGGCAGATGCCTGGGGACCAACACCACCCTCTGCCAGTGCCCCCCAGGATTCTTTGGACTCCTCTGTGAATTCGGTAAGTGCCCAGGGCTGTGGTGGGGGCACCCTTCCTGCCTTGCTCCTGAAAATCCCCCAAACCAGAGTAAAGGTGGTGGCTTGGGCCAGGGCCCAGAGCGCAGACCCAGACCCTTAACGAGCGGCCGCGACCCGCCAGGCCCACCCCAGGGTGGGGGGACTGGCCATCTGCTCCTCCCCAAGGACTCCAAGGCCCCAGGGAGACGCGCGGGCCCCTTCCTTCCCTGCAGAAGTCACGGCCACGCCCTGCAACATGAACACGCAGTGCCCGGACGGGGGCTACTGCATGGAGTACGGCGGGAGCTACCTCTGCGTCTGCCACACGGACCACAACGTCAGCCACCGTGAGCGGGGGCGGGGCTGCGGCACGGCGGGGGGGCGGGGGGGCGGTTAGGAGGCGGAAGTGGGGGCGCTGCCCACCAGAGGCCCCGCGTGTGCACGCCCCCGACGCCCACCACGTGGTCTCCTGCAATCCCGGGCGGAGCGCCTCCCTGAGCCCCTGACTCGGCGGTAAACTCCACGCAGGCCTCGCTCAGCCTGTGCGATTACACACTTCCGGCTGGGTGTCTGTCGCTGTGCGGAGTAACAACGACTTCCATAATGTGTCATTACGCTGAGGACGGTGCCGGTGCTCGGACAGACACACCCGGTACCGCAGCTCGTCCTAGCTCATACAAGAGTAGGGTGAATTCTGGAAAAACAGAGCAATCCAGGGAAGGGCTTTAGAGCCTGGTGTAAAGAATCAAGACACCTCCCCCCCCCCCCAACAAAGAGTATTTTAAGTGGCCTTGGTTCCAGCTGGGAAGTCAGCGCCACCACCCTCTGTCCCCCCAGCACTGCCGTCACCTTGTGACTCAGACCCCTGCTTCAACGGAGGCTCCTGTGACGCCCACGAGGACTCCTACACTTGCGAGTGCCCCCGAGGGTTCCACGGCAGGCACTGTGAGAAAGGTGGGAGGGGCTGGAGGGCAGAGTGGGAGGGGAGGGGAGGGGCGGGGCGGGGCGGTAGGGCAGGGGATGAGAGGACAGGGGAGGGGCGGAGGGCCGGGCAAGGCGCGGAGGCCCTGCTCACCCAGAATCCCTTGGTCGCCCGCTCCCAGAGTTTCATGCCAGCACCGCCCCACCCGTGTTGTGTATTAAGTTAGTTCTGCCCCGTGGCCTCCTGGCCACGACCTGGTTTTCCTGGGAATGGGCTTCATTTCCCGCTCAGCATTTTTCCAAATGGATTTTAGATCCTTGGTTTTTTACATTTAATTAAGGCTTTATTAAATCTAATTGAACTTGGAATTGTCAACATTTAGCCACTGAAGCGCAGACACGTTCTGGTGTGAGAAAGTGGTGGGCGGGGCATCCGGGTGGCTCAGCAGGTTGAGTGTGGGACTCTTGACTTCAGCTCAGGCCATGAGCTCACTCATGGTTCATGAGTTCAAGTCCCGCACCGGGCTCTGTGCTGGTCGCACGGAGCCCACTTGGGATCCTCTCTGCCCCTCTCCCCTGCTCATTCTGTCTCTCATAATAAAGAAACAAACAAAAAAGAATGTGGGAGGCAGCGCTGTCCTCGCCAGCGCCCAGCCTGGACGGTCCTTGCCGTGCAGGCAGAAGCCAAGCTCAGGGCTCCGCAGCGGCCCCGCTCGGTCAGAGCCCAGCTGGCCGCGGCCCGTCTCCCGGCGCTCAGAGCCTGGGCCACATACAGCCCTCTAGGCCCCCTGCGGCCCTCGCTTGTCCAGAGAACAGAGGCCTTGGTGGCTTTACCTGGAGGTCTCTTCTGCTCTCAAGGGGGCCCAGAGGGCAGGTCCCTGCCACTCTGACCCAGGGAAACCCCACAGCTTCAGCCACCTCTGCAGGAGGGGGAGGGAGTTTCCGAAGAGAAGCCCCAGGGCCTGTGGAGGTGCCGTTCTTCAGGGGGGAGGGACCGACATGCCGCTCGATTCGCATCTGTAAATACGTGGATGCCTCAAGCCCAGGCAGGGCACGCGAGCCCCTCGGGGCTCTGGGAGGCCGTTAGGACCCGGAGGGCATGCACCCATGCCAGGCAGGCACAGAGATAAAAGCCAAAGTGGACTGCTGTGATTCAGGCCTATCTCGAGAAGTGAGAAAGGTACCAAACACACAGCCGAAGCAGACACCTAAAGGAGCTGGAGAAGGAGCAGCGAGTAAAGGCCAAAGCAGCAGGGGCGGCGGCAGAATAGCGATTAGAGCAGGAATTAAAAAATATATAGAAACGAACAGACAGGGGCGCCTGCGTGGCTCAGTCGGTTGAGCGTCCGACTTCAGCTCAGGTCATGATCTCACAGTCTGTGGGTTCAAGCACTGCATCAGGCTCTGTGCTGACAGCTAGCTCAGAGCCCAGACCCTGCTTCCGATTCTGTTGTCTCCCTCTCTCTCTGACCCTCCCCTGCTCACGCTGTCTGTCTCTCTCTCTCTCTCTCAAAAATAAATTAAAAAAAAAAAAAACAAAAAACAGTAGAATAGATCAATGAAACCAAGAGCTGGTCCTCTGAAAGAACAAACAAAATTAACTCCCTATCCAAATTGGACCCAAATATATAAAACCATGAATGAAAGGGGAAAGATCACAACCAACACCACAGAAATACAAACAATTATAAGAGAATACTATGAAAAATTATATGCCAACAGATTGGGCAATCTGGAAGAAATGGACAAATTCCTAGAAACTCACAAAATACCAAAACTCAAATAGGAAGAAATAAAATATTTGAAAAGACCCATAACCTGAAAAGAAATAGAATCTGTAATCAAAAATCTCCAGACAAAGAAAATTCGTGGGCTAGATGGCTTCCCAGGGAAATTTGCGAGACATTCAAATTATTGTAATGTTTATTTATTTTTGAGAGAGAGAAGGAGACACAGCATCTGAAGCAGGCTCCAGGCTCTGAGTGGTCAGCACAGAGCTAGATGCAGGGCTCGAACCCACAAACTGTGGGATCATGACCTGAGCCAAAGTCGGATGCCTAACCAAGTGAGCCACCCAGCTGCCCCACTAACAAACACTTAAAGAAGAGTTAATACCTACTCTTCACAAACTGTTCCCAAAAAATACAAATGAAAGAAGGGCTTCCAAACTCATTCCATGAAGCCAGCATTACCTTGTTTCCAAAACCAGACAAAGACTCCACTAAAAAGGAGAACTACAGGCCAATATTCCTAATGAACATGGATGCCAAAATTCTCAACTAGATACTGGCAAATAGAATTCAACAGTACCTTAGAAGAATTGTTTACCAGGATCAAATGGGATTCATTCCGGGGCTGCAGCGTGGTTCAATATCTATGTGTCAATCACTGTGATACATCACACTAACAGAAGAAAGGGTAAGAACCATATGATCCTGTCAATAGATGCAGAAAAAAACATTTGACAAAATACAGCCTCCATTCTTGATAAAAACTCTCAACAAAGCAGGGATAGAAGGAACACACCTCAACACCATCAAGGCCATACACAAAAGAGCCACAACTAATATCATCGTCAGTGAAGAAAAACTGAGCGCCTTTTCCTTACCATCAGGAACAAGACAGGGCTGTCCCTGGCTACTTGCTTTTCCCGGTTAACATAGTACTGGAAATCCTAGCCTCAGCAATCAGACAACAGAAAGAAATAAAAGACATCCAAACCAGCAAGGAAGAAGTCGTTCATTAGTTACAGATGACATGATACCCTATGTAGAAAACCCAAAAGACTCTATCAAAAATTGCTAGAACTAGTACATGAATTCGGCAAAGTTACAAGATATAAAACCAACGGACAGCAGTTGGCTGCATTCCTATTCACCAATAACAAAGCAGCAGAAAAAGAAATCATGGAATTGATCCCATTTACAAGTGCACCAAAAACAATTAGACACATAGGAGTCAACCTAGCCAAAGAGGTAAAAAGATCCGTAGCTGAAAACTTAGAACACTTATGAAAGAAATTGCAGAGTACACCAAGAAATGGAAAAGTATTCCATGCTTATGGATTAGAAGAACAAGCATTGTTAAAATGTCTACACTACCCAAAGCAATCTACACATTTAATGCAATCCCTGGCAAAATACCAGCAGCATTTTTTGCAGAGCTAGAGCAAGCAATCCTAAAATTTGTATGGAACCAGAAGAGCCGAAGAGGCAAAGCAATTCTGAGAAAGAAGAACAAAACGGGAAGCATTACAATCGCAGTACTACGAAGCTGTGGTGGCCGGTGCGGCATAAAACTGACACGCGGGCCAACAGGACAGAAGACTCGGGAAGGGACCCACAGCTGTGTGGTCAACTCATCTTCGACAAAGCAGGAAAGAGCATCCAATGGAAAAAAGACAGCCTCTTCAACAAATGGTGCTGGGAGAGCTGGACAGCGACACACAGAAGAATGAAATTGGGCCTCTTTCTTACACCATACTCAACGATAAATTAAAAACAGATGAAAGACCTAAATGTGAGACAGGAAGCCATCAAAATCCTAGCGGAGGACACAGGCAGCAACCTCTTTGACCTTGGCCAGAGCGACTTCTTACTTGACATGTCTGGGGAGGCAAGGAGAACAAGAGCAAACATGATCTACTGGGACCTCATCAAGATAAAAAGCTTCTGCACAGCAAAGGAAACAGTCAACAAGACTAAACGGCAGCCTATGGAACGGGGGAAGATATTGCAAATGACGTATCTGATAAAGGCTTAACGTCCAAAATCTATACAGCACTTCAAAGCTAACACCCCAAAAATAACCCAGTTAAGAAACGCGCAGGACATGAACAAATGCTTTTCCAAAGAAGACATCAGATGGCCAACAGACACATGAAGATGCTCCACATCACCCCTCATCAGAGAAATACAAATCCAAACCACAATGAGACACCACCTCACACCTGTCAGAACAGCTGAAATTAACCACACAGGAAACAACCGGTGTGGGTGAGGCTGCGGAGAAAGGGGAGCCCTCCTGCACTGTTGCTGGGAATGCGCACTGGTGCGGCCGCTCTGGGAACAGCGTGGAGGGGCCTCAAGAAACTAAAAATAGAACCATCCTACAGTCTAGCAGTAACACTATCAGGCATTTACCCAAAGGATCTATAAATACAAATTCAAAGGGGTGCATGCCCCCCAATGTCTTATAGCAGCACTATCAACAATAGCCAAACTACAGAAAGAGCACAAATGTCCATGGCTGACAAACGGATAAAGAAGATGTGGCGTGTACACACAACGGAATATTACCCGGCCATCAGAAAGAATGAAATCTTGCCATTTGCAACAATGTGGATGGACCTAGAGGGTATTATGCTAAGCGAAATACGTCAATCAGAGAAAGACAAATGTCATATGCTTTCACTCCTGTGTGGAATTTAAGAAACAAAATAGATGAACATAAGGGGAAGTGGGGGGAAGAGAAAAGAGGGAAATGAACCATGAGACTCTTTCTTTTAAATATAATTTATTGTCAAGTTGGCTAACATGCCGTGTGTCGCTGTGCTCTTGGTTTTTGGGGGTAGATTCCGTGTTTCATCGCTTACATACAACACCCAGGGCTCATCCCAACAAGCGCCCTCCCCAGCGGCCATCATCCACTTCCCCCCCTCCCCATCCACCCTCGGTTTGTTCTCTGTATTTAAGAGTCAACCATAAGAGACTCTTAATGACAGAAGGAACGGAGGGTTGTGGAGGAGGGGAGTGGGGGATGGGCATTAGGAGGGCGCTTGTTGGGCTGAGCCCTGGATGCTGTAGTAAGGGATGGGTCCGTGAATTCTCCTCAGGAAACCAGTACTGCACGGGATGTCAACCGAAAGTCAAATTTAAAAAACCGGACCGCTGGGGATCCCAGTGTCGTCTCAGCGGCTTGCCGTCTGCCACCGCCATGCGGGAAGGAGGGCACTGTGGGACCAGCTCTGCGCCAGGAAGGGCCAGCGGTCCCCAGAGCCTGGGCGGCAAGAGAGGACGGGCGGGCAGAGGGCCCCCAAGGGTCTGGGCCTTCTGGGCCCACGGGGCCGCAGGCCGCGAAGATGTGAGCGGTGTATCACGGGTGCTGCAGGGCTGGGGGGCCGGCCCTTGTTCACCCGCCTGTCTCTCTCTCCCCCACCCTTGCACAGCCCGGCCACACCTGTGCAGCTCGGGGCCCTGCCGGAACGGGGGCACGTGCAAGGAGGCGGGCAGCGAGTACCACTGCAGCTGTCCCTACCGCTTCGCCGGGAGGCACTGCGAGATCGGTGCGCCCGCAGGCTGGGGTCAGCCCGGAGGGGCGGGGGCGGGGCCACCAGCTCAGGGGGTGGGAGGGCCAGGGAGGGCGCTGGGGGGTGGGCGCAGGACCCCCGACACCTGACTCCGAGGGGGCCCTCTGTTTCCAGGGAAGCCGGACTCCTGTGCCTCCGGCCCCTGTCACAACGGCGGCACCTGCTTTCACTACATTGGCAAATACAAGTGTGACTGTCCCCCAGGCTTCTCCGGACGGCACTGCGAGATAGGTAAGGCGGGCAGAGGCCAGCGGCCAGGGCACCTGGGACAGCATGTCCTCCCCGTGGGCAGGGGCGGCCCCGCTCAGGAGGAGTGGGAGGCAGGGCTCCCATGGAGCCCAGAGGTGGCCAGCGAGGCCCCAGTGACGGTGACCCTTGTGTCCTTGCAGCCCCCTCCCCCTGCTTCCGGAGCCCCTGCATGAATGGGGGTACCTGTGAGGACCTGGGCACAGACTTCTCCTGCCGCTGCCAAGCAGGGTACATGGGACGCCGGTGCCAGGCGGGTGAGAGGGCAGGGGGTTGGGGTGGAGGGTATGGAATCTTTTCCTGATCCCGAAAGAGCAGAGCAGGGTCAGAGGAGGGGAAGGGAAAGAAGGAAAGTCCAGTGGGCAGCGGGTCCTGCAAGTCGAGACACTTCCTCCTGGAAGGGAGAAGGGTCCCAGGCCCTGCGGCCTGGCCGGGCAGAGGGCAGAGCAGGGGTGAGGCCCCCAGCACACGCGCATCTCGGTGCAGGACGACAGGGGCGCTGTCTCCTCACAGAGGTGGACTGCGGCCCCCCGGCGGCGGTGGAGCACGCCACACTGCGCTTCAACGGCACCCGGCTGGGCTCGGTGGCCCTGTACCAGTGCGACCACGGCTACAGCCTGAGCTCCCCCAGCCACGTCCGAGTCTGCCAGCCCCAGGGCGTCTGGAGCGAACCTCCACTGTGCAACGGTGATCCGCAGGCCCTCCGGGGCAGGGGGGGCGGGTAGGGCCAGCCAGGTCCACCCCCTGCACCGGGGCTCCCCGGGGGGCCACGGGGGCCACAGTTCTGACCCTGGCCCTCTCCCACCTCCCTGCAAAGCAAGGTCACTACCCTGTGGTGAAGGTGGTGAGGACTTCACTAAGGGCCTCCCTGTCCTCAGAGCGAGGTGTCCGACCCCTGTACCGACTGTGCAGAGTCCTCAAGGGGCAGATGGGATTCAGGGCAGGCCCCCCTTTGAACAAGGCCCCCTGGACGTCCACAGCTGTGGGAGGAGGGCTGCTCCAGACAGCATCCCCTCCAGGCTTCCGCAGGGTGCCAGAGGCATGGCCTGAGGGCGGCCCCCCTCTACCCATCACCCCTGCAGACACCGGCTCACTAACACTACCGCGGGTGTGTTCCACTGCGTCCCTAACTCTGTGCACCGGAAAATCTGTGTGATGTTCACGCATCTTCACAAAGCAAGGAGTTTCAAACAAAGTAGCTCAGGGACTGTGATGGCACCAGAGCTGGGGGCTGCAGAGCTGGGGGCTGCAGAGCTGGGGGCACTGCAGAGCTGGGGGCACTGCAGAGATAGGGGCACTGCAGAGCTGGGGGCTGCAGATATGGAGCTGCAGAGCTGGGGGCTGCAGAGCTGGG
>PISW01015838.1:0-15363 GCA_004023785.1 Mungos mungo
GCGAGGGAGTTCTGCTCCACGCTTGGCTTTCTGTGGGTGTCGGGACAGGGTTCCTGCCCCTTGGCCGGCTCCCGCTATCCCCCCAGGCTGAGCCAGGAGGGTCCTGCCAGCCCCCTCGGCCCCCGCCGTCCCTGCTGCCTGAGTCTCACTGGCTGCCGCCGCGGTGGCCCAGGACAGCCTCCGGGGTGGAAACCCCATCGCTCTCTCGTCCCGAAGTAAAACATGAGCCCCTCTTCCACCCAGCAGGTGCCCCTGGGAGTCCCTGGACCAGCGGGTGCAGCCCAGTGAGGGTAGGCGGGCTTCTGGCCCAGGGCCCTCAGGGGGAGCCCTGCCCTGTGCGGGCGGGGGCGGGGGGGGCTCTGGGCACTTGGACTCCGCGTCCAGGGATCGCCGGGGAAGGATCGTGGTGGGCGTGTTTTCAGGGTGTGCGGGGTGTGGCTCCGCGTGTTCCCGCAGAACTACTCGCCGAATCCTCACGCACACTGCGAAGGAAGCACTCCTCCCTTCGCAAGTCCAGGAAACAGGCCCAGAGAGGCTGACAGCTTGCCCAAGGTCAGGGCCGCCACCGGACGCCTGGCTGCAGGGTCCAGCTTAGAACCGGTGGTGCCCTCAGCGTCCCCTTGTGTCGTGGGGGCCGATGTGTTGCCTGGTATGGCCTCAGGGACGTGTGACCCTTCACTGAACAGAAGTATGACCCTAAGTCGAACGGGGAGCCAGACTGGGCCTTGTCTGGTTTCCCAGCAGGCGGCCTCGGCCCAAGCCCCTGCCCCCCGGCACCCGTGTTCACGTTGCCCACTTGCCCAGATGGCGGGAGCCTTCCACACACCTGCCTGCTTCCCCCAGGCCCAGATGGGACTGTGTGTGCGTGTCTGAGTGTGCGCACATGTGTGTGATGTAGGAGTGTGTGTACAAGTGTGTGTGATGTATGAGTGTGCATGTTACGAGCATGTGCGTATGAGTGTAGGTGTGATGTGTGAGCGTGTGGTTGTGAGTATTCGTGTGCGGCACACGCATGTGCACACACATGTATATGAGCATTGGGTGTGTGTGATGTACACGTGTGTGTGATGTGTGTGAGTGGTGCAGTGTGTGCGTGAGTGTGGTGTGCGTGTGCATGTGTGTGTTCTGCCTTCACACCCAGGCGGAGCCCCTCCACCCCGCCCTCCTCGCCCCGCCCCCTCCTCGCCCTGCCCCCATGACCTCCGGCCTGTGGGTTCATCCGTGATCAGTGGGTCCCAGGCTCCTCCAGTGCTCTCCGTCATCTCCTTGGGGAAAACTTGTCTCGATCAAATGCCCGGAGTTTGGGGGGCTGTGTCTCGGGCCCCCGGGATGTCACATGACTTCAGGAACCCAGGCGGAGCTGCTGTGGGGAGGCCTGGGGCGGTGGGGGAAGCGGCGGACACTGGCGGGCAGAGCGTCTGCGCTGAGGAAACCCCTTCCCGTGGGCAGCGGGACCCCCAATCTTGCTGGTTTGGGGCAGTGGCAGTGCACTTCTCAGGCGGAGTCCCAAACGGCCGCTCTGAACGAGGTGGGGGCTCTGCTCCCGAGCGTGACTCCGGGGTCTCCACTCTGTGGGCTCTGTCGTGTTTGACTCGTGGCTTCCGGGTTTTCTGGAAGAGGGGGGGCGTGGGGCTCTATCAGGGCTCGCCCTCCACCCCCCCTTGAGTGGCAGCCTCGACCCCGAGGGCTGGCGGCGCCAGGAGCTGAGGGGACGCCCTGCCGTCCCCATTCCCTCCTTTCAGCCGCGTCTCTCTCTGTAACCGGGGAAAGCCGTTGGAATCAAAGCACTTAGCTGACTCGCTCAGGAGGACCAGGCAGCTTAGGGACAGAGGTCAGCTTTGTCTGCAGTGTCCCCCTGGCAGGGAGCAGGACGACAGGCGCAGGACAGGGGCGCGTGTGAGGGAAGCCCCAGGTACCTGGTGACCGTCAGAGGGAAACCTCCCCGCCCCCGCCCGCCGTCGCTGCCTTCACACAGGGGGGAGGCGAGGTGCCAGCTGGTCCCGGCAGCCCCCCCCCCGCGCCTCTGCACCCACGGATCCCAGCCGGGATCACCTGCGCCAGGGCTGTCACCGCTTCCCCCGGAGCCACCAGTCTCTGGGCAGAAAGTGCCGGCTTCTGTGAACTGAGTCATTTCCTCAAGATTTTCCGGAAGAAGCAGGTGTGAGCACCTGTGCACCGCTGCGTGTCAGCGCTGATCTGCAGGTGTGCCGACGAGCGTGCACGAGGGAGTCAGAGTGTGCGGGTGACGGAGACTTGGCGGTGGACGCGCCGTCCCCACGGGCCGCCGGCGTCCAGGCCATGGCGCTAATCCTGCAGGCGGAGAGCAGGGCCCCCGCGCAGGGTCCTGACGTCCGAGGGGGACAGAGGCGCCGCGTGGCGGCGCTGATCCTGCGAGCCGGGTTTCCTGGGAAATCTGTCCGGGAGACTCCCTCAGGTGTGGGAGCCCCGTCTCTGCCGCTGCTCCCCTTGGGATTGCGGTCGCCCCCAGCAGGAGATGGAGGGGTGTCACCAAGCGGCAGGAAGGGCATTTACCCCCTGCCCCCCCTCTGTGCAGCCACAAGACCCCAGGGATGGGACCGTCTTGTTAGATCAAGACCCTTCTCTTTGCTGGGACCCAGGTGACACCCAGTTGAAGGGATGGCTCCGTCCGTCCCAAGGGGCCCACTGTTGTCCTCCCCCAAGAGCACAGGCCATTGGCACTGACACGGTGGCATCCTCTCGTCACCGAGCCTTCCTCTGGGAGCAGAGGTGGGGACAGGAGGGACGAGGGAGGAGACACCGACTCAGATGCTTGTTCAGAGGCTGTGGACCAGCCTGTGTCCTCGGGGTCAGACGCTCTCACCCGGGGCCAGAGAAAGAGCCCCGGGCCAGGGCACACCTGGAACCTCTCAGGTGGGGAGGTGGGGACACAGGACAGCACCAACCCTGTGTGACACACTTGGTTCCCAGCAGTCGTGAGTGGGGACAGAGCCAACTGTGGAGGGCGTGCTGCCTGCGAGATAGCGACTAAAGTAACAGGACTTCAGCCGTGTCCCCGAAACCCACACCCGGGGTTTGGGGCGGTGCTCAGAGGGGCTGTCCCTGCGGCCGTGCGGGGTGACCGGGACGGGTCCTGCCTTACGTGGCACACGTCCGGTGAGCGGGGCCCCTGTGGACCCTTCCCCGGTGAGCTCGGGGCAAAGCTTGCCTGCTCCGGGGTCCCCGCCCGGACGCCGTGGTGCCGCCGACACCGGAGCCGGGAGCTGGGGGCCCCTCCGGCTTCGGTGCCCCCTCTCCTCGTAGAAGGGTCAGCCCTTCCAGGGGTTGGGGTGTTGGAAGGAGGACAGGGGTCCTGCAGCAGCGCCCCCACCCTGTGCATGTGGAGCCCGTGCAAGAAGAGAGTCTGCGCGGAGTAGGGAACGTCTACCAGGACCGGCGTCCCCCCACCTCTCGATCCCGTTAGGAGGGGAGCACCCTGCAGCTGATCCTCTGCGCGTTGGGACTCTCCTGGGAGAATTTCGGGGCCCCGTGTGCCTGCTTCACGTTTGTCTTAGGCGGGGTCTAACTCCCTTCCCTGGAGCACACACACAGCCCGCTTGGGCGTCACAGAGGGCGGGAGGCTGGGGAACGCCGTCCGGGCGAATGCCAGCTCGTCTGGGGTCACCTCTGCGCTTGTGCCCGGCCCGGGGAGTTGCAGGGTTCCTCGCTTCCGGCGCGTCCCAGGAGCCCCCCCCCCCGCCCCCCGGCGTGCCGCCTGCTGGCTGGCCTTCCCTGTGCCTGCCTTCCGTGCAGGGTGCGCGGTGGCCGCGTTCGCTGCCCCCCTGCGTCCTGCGGTAGGCTGAGGAGGGCCTTTCTGAATTCCTCGCTCTGCGTGCATCTAACCTCTGAGCCCGAGCTCCAGGCCCAGGAGAGGGCTTCCTTCTCTTGACCGTGTGTCTCCTCTCTCTCATTGCCCACCCGGCACCTGCAGCCAGGGCGCACGTCTGGGCATCAGTAACTGCTGGTTGACAAATGCATGAATGTGGCCAACATGATTAGTGTTTAGAACAAGAATCAAGCGTTGGGCCAAGGTCAGGGCACCTGAGGAGGAGGAGGAGGGAGGGAGGAGGGGGAGCGAGGAAGCGGTGGAGGGGGAGAGAGGGATGGGGAGGAGGCACCTAGCAAGGACCAGGGTGGACCGCCCCGGCTCTGGCCGTCTGGTGCCTGTGGACGGAAGCTTCCGGCTCCACGCCTGTATCCTGCTCGGTGCTGGCGCGTCCCCCCATTTGTCCTGCTCTAATTGAGCAGATGCCCGGCTGGTTGTCGCGGCCGCCCAGCATCGGCTGCGTGTGACAGGAGCATCAATAAAGCCTCGCGTGTGAGGAGGCCGACCCGCACGCCGCTCGCCGGCTGGAGCTGGGAAGTGGCGCTCCGTTCGCGATGTTTTGATTTCTCGGGCTCTGGGGACACGGACTGTGATAGATGGAGATGCGGTGCCGTACCGAACCCCGTCCAGTAACGACTCACTTCCAGAGCAGACGCACCCGTCCCTGTACGATTAAGTAGGTTTAAAATAAATAAGCGAAGCCTCGGGGGATGGAGCCTGGACTGTGGGCGTTAACAGTTCGGGAATCCCGTGGCCGATGGCTGCCCGTCCGCCTGCGGGGAGGCGCACTCGGGGGGGCCGGCGGAGGCCTGGGCCGCAGGCTGGTTCTGGCAGACGACGCTGTGTGTCCCGCTGGGTCCGGGCGGTGCTGTGCACCGCTCCTCTGCCCGGGTGCTGAGGCCTCTGCGGTGGAGGGAGGTGCCCAGGGAGCGCCCCATCTCCATGGTGACTGGGCGCCTGCAGGTGCGCGCCGGCTCCCGGCCGGGGCCCTGCCCTGCTCACCCGCCAGTTCCGTGGGCTCGGAGTCACGTAGCAGCTCTACGTGTAGAATACGGACCATGAGGCAAAACTGTTTAATCTACGTTGTCCGTGTGGGGAGATCTATCCCTTCAGTTTTACTTCTTCGGAAGGTGTTATCAAACGTGCTGGTGATTCGTGTGGAGGAAATGTGTCCCGTTACATTTTCACCTGCGGGAGCCAGCGCCGCGGGTTCCCACCGTCTCCCCACTTGCCGGAACCCGTTGGTCTGGTGCGCGGGGGCCGCCGCCGGAGCGCCGCTGGAATCAAGTATGAATTACATGTACCATTAAAACAAAGTGTGACCGCGGGCGTCTGAGGAGTTTTATTCCTTAGGAACGCTGCGTCCCGTGACGGTCGGTGTCCAGACGGCTCCCCGCTCCCTCCCCTGCGTGGTCGCGCGGTCGGGGTCGGGAGTGTGTCGTTTTCCTCGGCGTCGGAGGGGGCGTGGATGTCCCGGCTCTGCAGCGGCCGCTCTCAGTTCTGCTGCAGTGAACGTTTTGTTCAGAATGGAACTGGAAAAAGCCAAAGTGGTTTTTAAAAGAGAGTTAAAAAGAGCAAGGACCGAAGATTTTTTCCTCTTTCTTCTTAGAGGCGCCGCAGGCGTGTGCGTCCAGAGCAGAGATCAAAGCGTTTGGGGCTGATGAGGCTCAGCGAATACCCGACCCAAGGCACCCAGCACCCTTAAATCCACTACTTTGGCCAGGACCCCAGACCCGCCGGAGCGGCCTGTGTGTTTATAGTCTTTCTTTACGCTCCAAGGTTCCCCGACCCCCTGAGAGGTCAGACGGGCTGGGCACCGGACAGGACGAGGAGGGACGGGGAAGAGGGCGGGGCAGAAAGGCTGGCACCCACCCTCCCCACAGAGCCCACACTCCAGGCACAGGGTTATTGAAAGGGATGAGTGAATGATCCGGGCTGGAGGGCAGCTTGGCCACTTCCTACGGGGACGGGCGGGCTCTCTCTGGGCGCCTGGGGGAGACGGTGGGTGACCGCGGGCACGGGCAGAGGGAAGAGCCAGGGCAAAGGCTGTGAGGCGGCGGAGGGAGGGGCCCAAGAGGAGTGCGCCAGCGGGAGGAGGGGCCGCGGGAGCCCCAGGGAGTTCTGGGGGATAGGCGAGATTCACCCTCCTCATGAGGGCCCAGGCTGCGGGGTGGGCGTTGGCTGATGGGGCAGGAGGCTGTGTCCGGGGCCCTGAAGGGATGGCCGGCTTCTCCAGGACACTCAGCACTCCCGGATTTCCTCTGAGCCACCGGGTGAGTGGGGGTACCATTTATGGGGACCCCTGGGGAGCCTGGGAGGAACAGGGAAGAGGAAACAGGGACACGATAGGTTGGAGATGCCCACAGGGCCTCCGTGAAATGCCAGCAGGGTGGGGGACAGAAGAGGCTGGAGGTCAGTGCCAGATGTGGTCAGGGCCGGGAGGGGCTGGCTGAGGCCGCCTCCTGGAGGGCATGCCGTGTCCCCCTGGCCGTCATAGGAGCCCTTCTCAACACCCAGGTCCCTTGGCCCCACTCAGAGGACCAGAGGCTGGTGGAGGGGGGGGGTCGCAGTGCGGAGTTGCTGACATGTGACTGCGTGTCCCCCCCCAGCTCATCCCCGGCCTGGACGAGTCCACTCCTCTGCATTTTTAACTGCACCGGGGTCTCGCCTGCCCGAGTGGGAGATGTCCTGCCTGGCGAGTCCCGGGAGCGCACCCCACTGGGCTGTCCTGTCCGCGGCGGGGCGGAGGGTCCTCGGTGCTGCCCTCCCGCCCCGAGGCGCCTGCTCCGAGCTGCTCCGCCAGCAGCGGGGCCCGGGGCGCTTCCGGCTCGGCGGCGTGGGCGGCGGGAGCCTGGGCGCCTCCTGCGCGGTCGGCTCTCGCTCTCCGGAGCCGCAGGCGCTTCAAGCCTGGAAAAGAGCCTCTGGGCACGTCCGTCCGCCCGAGGGACATAACCGGCTCCCGGCCCCTCGCAGGTGGCCGCCCACGCCCGCTCCATCCCCGGTGCCACCCTCGCTCCGGCCTCGGGCGCTCGAAGACGCTGCCGTCCCCACCGGGTCCCGCCCCCGGCCCGGGCGCCTCGTGTTGCTGGGCGACGAGCTGACGTCAGAGTCTGGCTGCGGAGGGACGGGCTCGGGTCCCCGGGACTCGGGGGAAGCTCGGGGCGCCCTGCCCCGCTGAGTGACCCCAGCCAGGGGCAGGATCCGAACTCGGACTGTGCGCGGAGAGGCCACGCGGGTCCTCCCGCTGCCCTGGAGCCCGGCCGGCCGGGAGGCGCAGCAGGCAGGGGGCGTCCGCCCAAGGCAGCTGCATTATTTACAGAGCGATTCGGGGAATCTCGGAGGAGAGCCAACGCCGCTTGCATATTAAAATGGAAATGGCACTTAACTACCAAAATAAGACATTTTTATACCGTTTTTATTGAAGTTTTAATGAACAAATAAAGAAACAGAAATCTGCATATGCCTTGTGAGCCGTATAAAAATGACTAAATCAAGATGAAATGGCAAGACCCAGCGACTCCTCACCTTCCCCTGCTCCTCCGAATAAGTAAATCCGCGCTGGCAGCTCTGCCTGCCAGGGCGCATGCCCGGCCTTGGCCTGACGGCCAGGGAGGCGGTGAGGGGACAGAGTGTGGGGTGGGGCAGGGGGGTCCCTCCCAGGAGCCCCAGCGGCTCTGTCATGGTCGGTGGGCGGCCGGATGCCTCCGAGCAACGGCACAGGGGGGCCCCGCGGGTGCCAGGGGCAGAACGGCCTCCAGGGGGCCTCCTCCGTCCCGTGAGGGGCCTTCCGAGGAGGCATCTTCTAACTACCGTAGGGGTGTTTGGTCCCAAAGGACGTGGGAGGCAGGGGGGCAGCCACCCTGTGTTGGCCGAGCCTCCGATGAGTGTCATGGCGGGCTCTGCTGGTGGGTGGGTTGGCACACAGACCCCCAGAGAGGGGGCCCCGGGGGCAAGGAGGCAGAGGCACTGCGCCAGGGTGGAGTCTGGATGGCGGGTCCGGGGGAAACCTCCCTTCTCCAAACCTAAGGGACCAGATGAGGGTTCTTTCTTTACTTTACTTTTTTAAAAAAATTATGTTTGTATATTTATTTTTGAGCGAGAGACAGAGCATGCCAGGAGGAGGCAGAGAGAGACAGAGAAATTCCCAATTCGCTCTAGGCTGTGAGCGCAGGGCCCAATGTGGGGCTCGAAGCCCCGCGCCGTGAGATCGTGACCCGAGTCTAAACCGAGTCAGACGCTTCACCGACCGAGCCCCCCGGGGGCCCCCGAGGGTCTTTTCTGACCTGCATAGAGATTCATCCCTTTTACTCACTTCCTCTCCTCGGAGAAACGGGCGCCGCGGATCAGGCTGGCTGCTCCCAGCCGCTGGGCACAGCACACAACTCAGCCCGGCTCACAGTCACGCCTCTGCACTGGCACAAAGGAGTTAAAACTCATGGTGCCACTCCCTGCTCCCCCCCCCAATTAATCTGGTTCTTTAAAAAAAAAAATCAAGGAATTTGATCCAGAGCAATTTTTCTCAATTAAAATTTGTGATTACCTTTCTGAGCGGAGTTCTGAGGGGACTGTGATATAATTTAACTTCTCCTAAATCGCTGACACCGGTGACCCCATAAATTAACAGATGGTGGAGGGAACTCTCCTGGCTTCTTCCTTGCGGTTTCATGATGGTTTGATTCTGTAATGCGGGTTTTGCGTCCAAGCCAGGAGCCCCTCCACAGGCAGGGGCGAGTGCCTCTCCTGTTTCTTCGTCTCGGAAGCTGGCTGCCTGGATTTCTGTCCGGGGAGGACGCGGGACCAGGAGAGCTGGCCTGGTGGCCGCCCCTGCCCGGCGTGGGCGCCCCTGCGGGGCCTGAGCGGGCGCGGCACCAGACAGCGGCCCCGAGACCCGTGGTGCCTGATTTGGTGGTGGGGTCGCAGCCTGGCCCAGCCGACACGGGGTCCCCTCCAGGACAAGGTGCCTCCCGGCCATTCTCCCAGCCTCCAGGCTCACTGCCGTCACCCACGATTTGCCTTTGTGGGCTTGTTTGAGTGTCTCCGAAGTTCTTAGGGCGTTGGCAGCGGGTCCAGGGAAGCCCGCCCCTTCCACATTATCAACATCCTGAGTGTTGTGCTCCTTTAGCTCAGCGTGTTTTTTCCCCACTATCTATATTTTTTAAATTTAAATTCGAGTAGTTAATATACAGTGTGGTCTTGGCTTCAGGAGTAGAACCCATGGTTTGGGGTGTTTTACTTTATTAGTGAAGGTGAGATCGGGAGGGAGAAGAGAAGATGAGCCATCCAGTCACCAGGGCGTGGGCTGCCAGCGTGAAAAAAGGAAAGAGAGAAGAATGAGAATTCGGTTGATGGCTGTGTCCGGCGGTGCCGGGCCTGCCTTGGTCTGGACGGAGAGGTCGGCTTTCCCCGTCTGCTGAGACGCATAAGGCAGACTGTTCAAATCCAGTTGGCCTGCCTGTGTGCAGAGGCAGGATGTGGCCGGGTACCAGCCCCTTCCCGGCAGGACTGACTCCACCTCCAATAAGATGCGCCGTTTAGAGTTCGGGAGGCAGGGGATGGGGAAGGTAGGCTGCCGGGTAAAAGCTAGGACACCCAGCTGATTTTGAATCTCAGATTGAGAATGAATAATTTTTAGTGTAAGTATGTCCCGTGCTACCCTTGGGATATACTTACACTAAGAGTCATTTGTTGTTGAAATTCACATTTACCTGGACATCGTGCATTTTTGTTTGCCAAATCTGGCGGGTCTGGAGGGGGGTGCTGGCGGTCAGCCGAGTGAGTCCGCCCCTCTGGCCTGGGCCTCTGGGATCATCTTTAAGAGGTAAATTCAGGGTCCGTTAGAGTCCAGCCCCCATCTGATCTCCTCACTTTCAAAGTCAGGCCACCAAGGCGAGGAGTACGCGGTGGGCTGCCGTGCGCCCAGCCTGGCGCCACCCCGGAGAGAGGCAGGCCCGCTTCCGAGAGCGTCCGTGGTGCCTGGTGCCTCTCTGGGCAGGGCGGCCGCGGCCCCAGCAGGTGGGGAGTTGGGCCGCGCTCTGTGCCGAGCCGCCGTCCGGTCCGTGAAGGCTGACCGCTCCACGGTGGGGACAGCACATGGGCTTGGAACTCAGAGAAGGGAGCCAGCCGTGTAGACTCCCGGGACCAGAGCCAGTTCCAGGGCAGAGGCAGGATTCTGAGGATTCTCAGGATTTGGGGTTGGAAGGGGAGGGCGGAGGTAAGCGGGTGTGAGCGAAGGTCGGCCGGCCAGTGGACCGGCCAGCGGAGCCCCGCGAGGACGTCTCCCCCTCGTCTGTCCTCACGTCCCCGGTGGACACAGAACCAGCTTGCTCGGAGCCTGGCACGGGCAAGCTACTGAAATGCAGAAGGAAAACCCCTCCATTTAATGACCTTTAAAATGAAATCCGTTGACACTTACTGAATTGAAAAACAGCCAGTTAAAATAAATCTATCGAGTTAGTAAAATATTTTTCTTTTAAAAAACTCACCAAAGTCCAAAGTGGTCTATTTCCCCCTCCCCCTCCCCTTTTAATTCTTTTTGAATTCAGCCTCGGGGAGGAAGTAACTTCTCGTGGGCTTTTTAAAAACACTCGAGTCACGAGCTCCCTTCGCACCCCGGCTGGCGTCTGCCTCCTCTGGGCCGGTTTGCCAGCGACCCGCTTTCGTCCGAAAGTGTGCGCTCGCACGGCCCGCCCGCCGCTCCTCCCAGAAGTGTGCCCGCCCGTGGGCCAGAGCGGCGCCGCGGCACCTGGGGCGTGGGGGTGTCTGGGGCCTGGGGACGCTGGCCCAGAGCAGGCCTGCCATGGGGCCCCTGCCCCCAACGGCTGCTCCGGCCGAGGGTGCCACCGCAGTGTGGTGAAGTTTTGGGGTGATGGCGGGCTGCTCCAGAGCCGGTGGCCAAGAAGGAATTCTTGAGGTTGTCTTTGGTGCAGAAAGGTGGGTTTATTACAGCGCGGGGACAGGACCGCAGGCAGGAAGAGTGGCGCTGGGTCCTTGATGGGACGCTCATCCAGCCCCTCGGGGTCGGGGGGCTCAGGGACAGAGTCGGTCTGGAAGGAGTTCCGGAAGCGAGGTTTCCAGGACCGGGGGGCTCGCTGCTCCTGGGGAGACACTGCTTCTTACCGCGGTCACGAGACTCTTCAGATGTGCGTTGGGGACCTTGGCGTGGAGGCTGGTCGTCCGCACACATCGGGGGCAGGTGACGTAGAGGGAGAAGACTTTCCAGACCTTCGAGGCTGGGACCGTGTGAAGCCAGGATTCCCTCTTGTCCCCAGCAAAGCCTCCCCGTCGAGGCAGCTGGGCTCCTGGAGGAGGTCACTCTGCCGGATTCGAGGACTCGCCAGTGAGCCTTAGGCAGCAGGGGATTCAGTGTTCGATTTGCCGAAGTTTCCCGCATCACGGCCAGCGCCTACACCCCTGCCCTTTGTTCTGGGGCAGCAGGGAGGGTCTGGGGAGCGTCACGCGTGTTCTACCTGGCGGGGTGTGTGTGTGCACACGCGTGTGTGAGTGTGTGTGTGCATGCGTGCGCCGTTACCCCGTGTCGTGCCCTCGCCTCCTCCCACGCTCCCTCAGCAAGTGCAGCTGGGATCCCCAGCGGCCTGGGCGGCCTGGCTCGGAGGGACTCGGCCGCACCCTTTTAACACGGGAAGAGAATTCTTCCCACCAGTTCTTGCTTGTCTGTCCGACAATCTTCATCTCTCTGTTTACACGTCAGGAAGTGAACTGCCATTTCCAAACAGTTATTGAAACCTGCCACTCTGCTGTGTCTTTCTACGGTGGCATTAAAGTTATGAAACTTTCCTATTTAGAGCAAGAAGCACGTGCCCTGCCTGGGAGGCGCCCTCAGCCGCGCTCACCGCCCCCCTCCCCAGGCGGGGTCCCCAGCGCTCCGCACGGGCCCTCCCGGTGTCCCACCTGCCCGCAGAGTCCAGGGCCAAGGACGCTGGAGGTGAGATGGCAGTTGGGGCGAACGCCCCAGACCTGTGCCCCCAGGTTCCCACTGGAGTTTGGGGGGGGAGGGAGGAGCTTGCGGAGACTCAGTGGTCCTGGGAGCTGGGGACGGGCCAGGATGTCAGATGGCAGGAAGGTGCCGAAGCCACGCGTTACGTAATCACGTTCTGCCTCTTGTCAGACTCCGAGCGGAGTTGGAATTTTCCTTGCACCTACAAGAAATACAGTTTAAAAAAAAAAAACGGTTCATCAAGAGACTCGGGCAATGTTCAGCCTCTGACTGGGCTTCCCAGCCGGCAGCACCTGCCGAACAGCAGGTCACCGGACCGGTGCCTGGGGGCCTGCAGACAGAGGTCCACCTGCCCGGCTCACGGCACGTCTCTGGGAAGCCCTCCATGCGCTCAGAAGAACGGCTGCCGGAGGTCCGGGTCTGACTTCTGCCGTCCCTGTGGGGGCTGCGTTGTCTCCCCCACACCCTGCCACCTCCCAGTCACAACCCCGCACATTCCCACCGGAAAGACCTGCTCGTCCACCAGCGCGTCCTGTCTCAGACCGCGTGAAAGCACGGGACGGAGTGAGTGACCCCGTTTGGGGACACGAAGAGCCGAGGCCGCCGGGAGAGCCCTCATCGGAGGGGCGGGCTTGGGCAATAACTCCCATTAACAATCCTGCCGTGGGGGAGGGGCAAGCCCCCGGGGCGACAGCGACCCCAGCGGCTTCCACGAAACGAGCTAATTATATCCTTTCAGAGGATCACGGATTCCTGGCAAAAATGCAGCGCGTTAAGCTGCTTGCAGTCTTACGGAACTAAAAATAATTACAATAACGATTAACGGCGCGATGTGGAAATTAACCCCGGCGAGGGGCGGGGGGATGGGCGGGGTGTCTGCGCGCCCTGGAGAGAACCGTCGGGGCGGACGCTGCCTCTCCTGACCCGGGTCCCTCGTGCCGGCTGGGCTGGCCGGCCTGTTTCCTGCCTTAATTTCCGTGCTCGGGGGACCAGTGACTGCGGGGGCCTGGGGGGGAGGGCGCACGGACAGGAAGCCCGGAGCCTGTTTGGGGCAGTGATGCCTCCCGTGTGACGCCGTGATGGCGGACACGTGTCCTCAGCCGTGTGCCCAGGCCCACGGAGTGGACCGCACAGGATGGCCCTGCCGGGAACCGTGGGCCTGGGCGGCCATGACATGTGCGTGGAGTCCGCAGGTCGTAAGGCGTGTGCCTCCGGGGGTGTGGACGGCGAGGGGGGCAGGGGCTCGCGGGGGAGTCTCTGCGCCTTCCTCCCCGTCTGCTGCAGACTTAGGGCAGCTCCTGCAGCGACGTCTGTTTGGAGGCACGAACCCTGAGCCGCCGGGTCACGCCCACGAGGGTGACCACGGTCCTTGGACGTCAGGGGGGGGGTGGTGCAAAACGGCGCAGCCGCCGTGGGAGACAGTTTGACGCTTCCTCAAGAAGCTAAACGTAGAATCACCGTCTGACCCGCCAATTCCACTTGTAGGCGTGGGCCCGGCCGGACCCCGTGTGCCCACGCTCCCGGCGACATCGCCCACGGCAGCTGGAGGGTGTCCGTCGGTCGCTGAGCGGACACAGGAAACGTGGGGCGTCCGTACAGCGAGGGGTCAGTTAGCCGTAAAACGTGACGTTCCTGCGTCCGTCCTGCAGCACAGGTGAACCTTAAACACATCCTGTTAAGCGAAAGCAGCGCATACGAAAGGTCACGTGTTGTGTGATTCCGCTTACGTGAAGCGTCAGAACAGGCAAACCAAGAGACGATTCAGAAACTACTACGTTTGCCCAGGTGGGAGGGGGAGGGGTGAGGAGTGAAGGAAAAGGGGAAACAGAGGCACCAGCGGGTGAGGCTGGGCGGGCGAGGCACCCGTGTCGAGAACCCAGTGCAGAGGGACCTTCTTTCTTCACGGCCGGTGCTCCCGTGCCCCCCCCCTTCCGCCATGCCACCCCTCAGGGCCGCCTGCCTGGACCCCCTCCCGCTGTCTGGTCCTGACTTGTTAGCAGTGCCCCCAGGAGGGAGCGCCCAGCCTGTAGGGCGCCGGGGCGGGGAGCACACCCGTGTCCCCAGGGCCAGCATGGCGGCGCCCATGACGGGGTTCCAGGATGAGGCCTTCAATGCCAGAGTCAGCATTGTCCCGGTCAGGACATGGAGGGGCACCTTATCGATAAATACTTGTTAAATGGAAGAGCTTTTTTTTTTTTTAAAGTTTATTTACTTTGAGAGAGAGAGAGCACAAGCAGGGGAGGAACAGAAGAGAGAGGGAGAGACAGAACTCCAAGCAGGCGCCGCACTGTCAGCACAGAGTCTGACGCGGGGCTCAAACTCATGAACAGTGAGATCATGACCTGAGCTGAAGCCAAGAGTCAGATGCTCAACCGACGGAGCCCCCGGGCGCCCCACGGAAGAGCCTTTCAGTCGGAACCACCGGGCCTATTGCGGGAGGCGTCGGCCGGGGTGCAGCCAGCCAGAGGGGACGGCGGAGGCCTTTCTGTGTGTCCTGCAGAGAGCCAGTTACACGGGGGGAGGAGTTGGACAGCCACGCTGGACAGTCCGACACGGAGGACCGCTGACCCCCCGGGGCTGGGGACACCGCTGGGGGCTCCAGAGCCAGTAGCCTGCCGGTACCGCCTCCCGGGGGGGGGGGGGGGCTGGCCAGTGGGGCTGGAGCAGGAGGGCGTGGTTCCCAGCAGTGCGCCAGGGAGGACGGAGGTCCAGCCCTCCCCTCCCCCACGCCTGTGCCTCGGTTGGCCCGTCTGCAAGCCGGGGCCACGGCTTCTCTACCCGAGTGGAGCGAGCGGGACCTAGAGCAGAGGACACCAGGCAGCGAACGGGGCCCGCGGGGGAGCCCCTCTGTCCTGGCGTCCCAGCTCCCCCGGGCCCTGATGGAGGCGGGCACCGCTGCCCCTCCGGTTCACGTGCTCGGGCTCGCAGCAGCCCTGAGCCCGGGCTGTGCGAGGCCCCGAGGGCGCAGCGGGAGAGACACTAACCGGGGGTCGTCTTCAGGAGGGGCCTGGGCCTAGTGGGATGAACTGACACCAGACAGACTGTCCCCCAAACAGAGCCACCGAAGAGAGGGAGACGCAGGCACGGAGAGGCGTGGGGCGCTCGGGGTGTCACGGGGTGCGCCTGTGTCCAGAGGCCTCTCTGAAAAAGGGAGATGTCTGCGGAGACCTGAAGGGAGGGTCTGCGTTGGGGGAGGTCAGGGAGGAGGGTGCCGGGGACAGGAAGCAGCAGCTTCATGGCCCCAAAGCTGTTGGAGGCACTGAGACCCCAGACGGCCGGGGGGGGGTGCGCAGGCAGAGCAGGGGCGGGGAGCACACGTCCTGCCGGCAGGAGGCAGGAGGGCAGGCTGAGCCGGGACAGCAGGCCCGGGGCTGGTGTCGAGAGATCGGGCTGACGCTCCGGCCCTTCGAGCCCCCGCCGAGGAGGGAGGGCAAGGCGCGGTGCAGGTCAGGGGGCCCGCAGTGGGCAGGGCCGGAGCAGACCGGTCTCCGGGGCTGGGGTGACAAGGAAGCCAAGTGAGGGCACATTTTGGAGATGGAGGGTTCGGGACTCGCTGGTGAACCGG
>PISW01015839.1:0-15369 GCA_004023785.1 Mungos mungo
AATCCCCTCTTTAATCTCCTGGGTCCGTACCCCATAGACAATGGGGTTGAGGGCTGCAGGAATTACATGGTGTAACACATTAAGTAAGACAGGAATATCAGGGGAAATTTTTTTCTTGGCAATGTGAGTAAAAACAAACACCAGCAGGATGGTGCTGAAGAAGAGGATGAGAATGAAGTGAGAGCCACAGGTGCTCAGAACTTTGGCAGCTGCCCCTTTTGCCTTGAGTCTAAAAACAGCTCGTAGGATGAAGGTATAGGAGAAGAAGATAAGGATGAGGTCAGAGCCCAGAAGAGTCCAGGCCACAATTAAATGGTAAATTCTATTAAGGGAAATATTATCACAGGAGAGCTTGGACACAGAGAGATTGACACACATACAATTTTCAATTACATTACTTCCACAATAATGGAGCCGGGCAGAGAGGATGGGAATGAACATAGTAAGAAGTGCATTTCTGGCCAAAATAAAAATGGCAGCTTTGGCTACAAAATAGTCAGTGATGATGGATGGGTACCTCAGTGGGTGGCAGATGGCTACATAGCGGTCATAGGCCATGACCATGAATGTGCAGGACTCCATGCCAAAGAAGCAATTCATGATGTACATCTGAAGGAAGCAGGCATAGAAGCTGATGGACTTGAGGTCAAACCAGAAGATGGCCAGGATCTTGGGGATGACAGCAAGGCAGATCACAATGTCCAGCAGGGAAAGGAGGCTGAGCAGGTAGTACATGGGCTCGTGCAGAGAGACCTCCAGCCGAATGGTGATCAAGAGAATACCATTGGCCCCCATGGCCAGGAGAAGGAGGAGGCTGAGTGGCAGGGACAACCAGAGCTGCCAGCCGGGGGACCTGACAAAACAATTCAGGAGGAAGTCTGAAACTTCAATGAAGATGGTGCCATTTTGATGTGCTTTCATTTTTTGTCATATATTTCTATAGCTTTCTTTTAGTGATCTGTAAAATTAGGATAAAATTAGCTCCTGGCTTAAGACACATGAATTAAGAACAATTTGCTTCACCTAGGTGAAATCTCTGATTCCTAGCAGTTGTCCAGAGTCATAGGAAATAATCTATTATTTGTGCCATGCTACTCAGATGTTCTCATTACAAAACAATATAGAAGACTGAGGTAATATGACTGATTATACATGTTTGATTTTTTTCAGGTTTTTAAAAGAATTGTCATTTCTTTGAAGAAACACCAAGAAGGGGGAATTTGCTTACTTTGTTTCAGGTAAGTCTCTAAATTTGTTATTGTAAAGTTCTTCCTTTTTGTTTTCTGTTTTGTGACCCCATAGACTACCATATGACAAACCTATGGTTTGTCTACACAAAGGTTAAGTAGCAGAACCTGACCGAAGTAGGACTCAGATACATGACTGTCTCCTATGTACTCCCATGCACATATAATTTTGGGGCAGGTTTCCAGAACTCTGCAATATGTCTTTCTCTTGCACTTACAACTCTGAGAGTTGCTTCCACTGCTCTGAGTATACTTTTCTTCTTATTTTTTGTTGTGCCTCATATTATTATTATTGTTATTATTTATTGTAGGGACAACTGAGCTCCAGAAACTCCCAAAGAACTTGAGACATCTCTCCTAAACATTGTTTAATACATAATCAAGTGCATCCAGTGATGGATATCTCAGTTATCATCTGGACATAATTTTCTGTTTTTACAGCATAGCTTTAGAAATTTTTTAGATTGAAGTTAATTTGAGAAACTTCTTTCTTACTTGCACTGACCCCAGTTGTGGTCTCTGTCTTCTTCCACTAATGTTATTTAGATTAAATTTAATTCCTCCTGCATGATTCAAGCATTTGTGGGCATGATTCAAGCATTGTTTGCCATAAAGCCACTTCATTTCAATATGTACAGTTGAAAACTCTAAATCATCTAAACTAAGCACCAGATGAATACACTCTCCATGCTCCCTACTCCATCCCCATTCATCTCCTATGGACAAATTCCTGTCCCTCTGCATCTCTGGCAGCACCCAGCAAAATATCTAAAAAGGCAAGATTACAGCAAAAAGGGAAGGTCCCAGAGTACAGTTTCTCATGCATACCTCCTGACCTGAGACAGCATGCAGTCTCTACTACCCTGTTTTACCAATACTTTTTCCAGTACAGACTCAGCTATGGAATGGAGTACACATCTGGACTAAAGAGAAATGTCTCCCCACCGTTCCCAGTGTTCTGCCTACTCCTGGTATAGCTGCCTCTCAGGTACCCTCTATCCAGACTCACTTACAGAGGATGTAAGTAGGGATCTGGCTCCACTGATATTGGAGTTCCGGTTAGTTTCTGAAGTATCTGGGGGTAGTTAAAACTCCAGAGCATCAGGGACTTTGCCCTCAGGGAACTTCTCCATCCCTATTTCTTTATGCTTAAAAGGCTCTCTTGGGAAACAAGCATGTAGGTGGGAGAAGAAAATAATTTTCTTCCTCTCTAAAAGCAAGGAGTCTGATAATGCCTCCCAACATGATTGTGTTTTGTAGGCAGTTAGACTCCTGGGGTAGGGATCTTACATCCATCCACCCATGTTCACTCATTTGCACATGCACACTCAGTGCCCTCCGTGGGTCTAATAACCTCACTCAGAAGTTCTCATGGGCTTCCTGCAGACCATTGTCATATAGGTGCCTCCTAAACCATGCTATTGAATGGACTGATGTCAATTTATAATGACTTTCTTCATGGCATTATAATGCTAAGAATGCATGAGTAACTTGAAATAAATATTCCTGAGAAAATGCAATGTGTTTTCATTTTATTCATTTATTTTTTAGTATCTGAAAAAACTTATTTATTTAATTTTTAAAAAATTTATACCCAAGTTAGTTAGAATATAGTGCAACAGTGATTTCAGGAGTAGATTCCTTAATGCCCCTTACCCATTTAGACCATGCCCCCTTCAACAACCCATCCTGTAACCCTGTTTGTTCTCCATATTTTAGAGTCTCTTATATTTTTGTCTTCCTCCATGTTTTTATATTATTTTTGCTTCCCTTTCCTTATGTTCATTTTTTTTTGTATCTTAAACTCCTCATATGAGTGAAGTCATATGATATTTGTCTTTCTTGGACAAATTTCATTTAGCATAATACTCTCTAGTTCTATCCACATAGTTGCAAATGGCAAGATTTTATTCTTTTTGGTTTCCGAGTAATACTCCATTGCCTATATATATATCACATTGTCTTTTTCCCTTCATCCATTGATGGACATTTGGGCCCTTTCCATACTTTGGCTATTGTTGAGAGTGCTGCTATAAACATTGGGGTGTATGTGTCCCTTCAAAACAGCATACCTGCATCCCAATACCTAGTAGTGTAATTGCTGAGTCATAGGGTAGTTCTATTTTTTAATTTTTTGAGGAACCTCCATACTGTTTTCCAGAGTGGCTGTTCCATTTTGCATTCCCACCAGCAGTTCAAAAGAGATCCTCTTTGCATTCTTGAAAACATCTGTTGTTGCCTGAGTTGTTAATGTTAGCCCTTCTGACAGGTGTGAGGTGGTAGCTCATTGTGTATTTCCCTGATGATGAGTGACATTGAATATTATTTCTTGTATCTGTTGGCCATCTGGATGTCTTCTTTGGAGAAGCGTCTGTTCATGTCTTTAGCCCATTTCTTCATTGGATTATTTGTTTTTTAGGTGTTGAGTTTGATAAGCTCTTTATAGATTTTGGGTACTAACCCTTTATCTGATATGTCTGTCGTTTGCTAATACCTTCTCCCATTCCATTGGTTGCCTTTTAGTTTTGCTGATTGTTTCCTTTGCTGTGCAGAAGCTTTTTATTTTGATGAGGTCCCAGTAGTTTATTTTTTCTTTGATTTCCCTTGCTTCTAGAAATGTGTTGAGTAAGAAGTTGCTGTAGCTGAGGTCAAAGAGGTTTTTGCCTGCTTTTTACTCTAGGATTTTGATGGTTCTTTGTCTTACATTTAAGTCTTTCATCCATTTTGAGTTTATTTTTCTGTATAGTGTAAGAAACTGGTCCAGGTCCATTTTCCTGCATCTTGCTGTCCAGTTTTCCCAGCACCATTTGTTGAAGAGACTGTCTTTCTTCCATTGGATATTCTATTCTGCTTTGTCAAAGATTAGGTGGCCATATATTTCTAAGTACATTTATGAGTTCTCTATTCAGTTCTATTGATCTGAGTGTCTGTTTTTGTGCAAGTATCATACTGTTACGATGATTACAGTTTTGTAATCCAGCTTGAAGTTCAAGATTGTGATGCCTCCAGCTTTGGTTTTCTTTTTCAAGATTGCTTTGGCTATTTAGTGTTTTTTCTGGTTCCAAATTTTAGGATTTTTTTTCTAGCTCAGTGAAGAATGTTGGTGTTATTTTGATAGGGATTCAATTAAATATGTAGATTCCTTTGGTTAATATTGACATTTTAACAATATTTGTTCTTCCTATCCAGGAGCATGGAACATTTTTTCATTTTTTGGTGTCTTCTTCAATTTCTTTCAGAAGCTTTCTGTAGTTTTCAGTGTATAGATTTTTCACCTCTTTGGCTAGATGTATTCCTAGGTATTTTGTAGATAATGTTGCAATTGCAAATGGGATTGATTCCTTGATTTCTCTTTCTATGGCTTCATTATTGATGTATAGGAATAAAACTGATTTCTGTGCATTGATTTTATAATCTGAGACTTTCCTGAATACATGGATCTGTTCTAGCAGTTTTTTGATGGAATCTTTTGGGTTTTCCATATAGAGTATCATGTCATCTGTGGAGAGTGAAAGTTTGACCTCCTCCTGGCCAATTTAGATGCCTTTTATTTCTTTGTGCTGTCTGCTTGCTGAGGCTAGGACTTCCAATACTATGTTGAGTAACAATGGCAAGAGTGGACATCCCTGTCTTGTTTCTGACCTTAGGGGGAAAGCATCCCATTGAGGATGATATTAGTGTTGAGTCTTTTGTATATGGCTTTTATGATATCAAGGTATGATCCTTCTATCCCTAATTTCTTGAGGGTTTTTTATCAAGAAAGATGCTGTATTTTGTCAAATGTTTTCTCTACATCTACTGGAGGATCATGTGATTCTTGTCCTTTTTCTTATTGATGTGATGAATCACATTGATTGTTTTGCAGATATTGAGCCGGCCTTGTATCCCAAGTGTAAATCCCACTTAGTCATGGTGAATAATTTTTTTAATATATTGTTGGATCTGGTTGGCTAATATCTTTTGAGGATTCTTACATCCATGTTCATTAGGGAAATTGGTCTATAGTTTTCCTTTTTAGGGGGTCTTTGTTTTTGGAATCAAGGAAATGCTGGCTTTAATAATTACCATTATGTGTCTTTTTCTTTTTTTATGTAAGTAATCTACACCCAAATGATCAATAATTCTTTTTTTTACAGTTTCTTTTTTTAATCATTTATTTTCAAATTGGTTTCCATAATACACCCAGTGCTTCTCCCCCACAGGTGCACAAAAATACTGTTACTATCAAATTCCTTTTACACTTGCATTATATTCTTAAAATAGATGAATATGCAGGATCATGGTTTTTTTTTGTGTAACATGTAAAAATGTTTAATTTCTCTAGGAATTACCAAGTTTATCTCCAAAATATTTATAAAATCTAACTAGAAATTCCTAAAGTTTATTTATTTTTCATATTTCTTACGCCATTTGATGCTACCTATTTTAAAAACCTAGGTGGACGTAAAATAGTATTTTATTATTTTTTATTTTATTTTCTGCTGATAAGTGACATTGTTTATGTAGTGCTCAGTCTTTTGTGGTTTTCATGTGGTGAATTATGTTGGCATCTTTAGCTGTTCTTTCTATTAATTTTTGTTTTCCATGCATATTGACAAAATCTCTGTGCATATTTTAAATATTACAACCCTTGTTGGCTAGATATTTCTAGTATCTTCTCTAATCTGTTATAAAACTCTCAATTTTAGTGAACGAATTTCATTCACTTTGACCAAGTCAATCTCTCTATTTTTCTATGAATAAATTTTCTCTGTGAATCTTATTTTGGTGCCCCTTCAGCAAGTATTTCTGATGTTAGCTGTGTGCTCTATGCTGTTGTGATTTGTTTGGTTGCTCTTTCCCTCCAAGTTGGTCTTTGGCAGAATTCCTCCTTGCTTACATTGGGGAGTGTTTGGACCTTTAGGTGTGGTTTGATTTATTTGTTAAAATAATCCTGATTTGAAAAAAAAAAAAAAGCTGGATCCAAAAAAGAGAAAAGGAACAAAAAAAAACCCAAACAGACAAACAAAAATCTATAAACCTGATTTCAACGAAAAGGAAAGAAATTAAAAAAAAAAAGACTAATCCAAAAATCTGAGAAAAGGGCACTAAAAAAACCACAAAACCAAACAAATGAACAAAAAACTATAAGCCTGAAGAGTGAGAGAGCGAGAGCGAGAGAGAGAGACAGACCTACAGATAGATAGAGAAAGAGAGAGAGAGACAGGAGAAAAGAATAAATTAAAAAAAAAAAAAAGAAAAGAAAAGCCTGCTCCTTTTCCTCCAGAAGTGAAGAACTGAAGCTGAGGCTTTGGAGAACTCTATGGTCAGTAGACTTCATGCATGTGGGGGGTGCCCGTGTTGGTCCTGTGGGTGAGAGGCCCACTGCACTGGCTCACAGTCAGACCTGCCCTTGTAAAAATGTCCTTGTAGGGTACATGGGGCAAGGTTTGGTGTAAGAGACTCCAGCCGCCACTGGAGGTGCTGTGCTGCTCACTGAAGTCCAGCAACACTGGTGAGGGGTGTTGGGGGAGATGGTGTCACCCTGCTCTTTGATCTCTGGGGTAGGGAGCTGGTGCCTTCCACTGTTTAGGGAGCTCTCATAGACAAGCAGATAATCTCCCCCGCCTGTGTCCAAAGCCTCCATCATATCCTTTCCCTCAACCCACCGGTGCCTGGGCTGTTGACATGGCTGGCATGACAGCTCTCCTATGTTTTATGTCTGGTGCGTGGTTGGATTTCATAGCTCCAAATCTTAAAAGACCTGGCAAGACACAGACCCACTCCCCTCTTCTTGCGGTGAACCTCACAATGCTGCACCTGGCGCTGCTCTGTTCCAGAAAGGCAGTCTCACTGCCACGCAGGTGCCTGGAATTTATGGTGAAGCACAGTGAAAAAAAGTTGCAGCCAGGTTATCTGTCCACTACCTGTGCCTCTGTCACCTGCTGTTGAATGATTGCTCAAAGGCTCCATATGAGTCTTTTGTTCTTGGAGAGTCAATATACCCTCTTCCAAATGCAGTCCTGTAAGGGGAGTTTGCGACCCAGCAGATGCCCACCCCACAGTGTCAGCTATCTGCTCCCGGGCCTCAGACCTTCTCTTCTGAAGCATTGTGACCCACCTAAATTGACTCCAGGGAATGGTATGAACTTCCAAAACCTAAGAGTTTGACCTCCACTATTTGCAGGAACTTGCAAAAGTTCTTCCCAATCTTCCATTCAGTGGTTTTTCGGGAGTGCTTTTCTTGCATCCACCCGATGCGATGTTGCCTCTCTCCCATCTCTCCTTCTCTCTTCAAAAAGAGCCTACTCTCCATGGCACCATGGCTTTTCTCTCCCCCCAATTCCTGTCTCTGCACCTTTTACCTGCCTGGTTCTGTCTCTCAAACTATGCAGACTGTTCTCCCAGTCCTCTAATTGATTTTCTAGGTGTTCAAGATTTGAAGTTGATTTAGCTGTGTGCAAGAGATGAGCAAGTCCTGGATCCCTCCACTACTCCAGCTTAACTCCTCTCGTGTCTGATACTTCTTCAAGCACATACATTTATTATGTGGTTGTGATTGGAGCCCATTCATGGCTTACTTTACTCTGTATGACAGAGTAGTTGCAACAGAGACTATATGGCCTTAAAAATCTGGGTTTTTTTAAAGAAAATTTCTGCTGTTCTCAGTGCTAATGTTTAATATATGCATCTTTCTATTATCGATCAACCTTCAAATAATGTTATTCTATGTCACAAATAAAATATGACTTTATAAAGGTTTATTTCCATTTGAACCCTCCATATCATTCTTCTATTTTTTACCACACATTTTATATCTACATAGTTTATAAATTCCAGTATATTGCCACTATGTTTTTCTCCCCTACTTCCTCTCTGCCTATGCTTTCAGTTACCAAGTGCGTGAATACTAGACTGGTTAATACTATCTCATCTGTCATCAGATCACTCTACTTTCTTTTTTAGCATTATTTCTCTGTTTTTTAGTTTAAATAGTTTACATATCTATACCTTTAAATTCTTTGTTTTTCTCCCTATATTCTCAAATATGCTATCAAAGTCTGTGTATAAGCAGCACAAGTTTTTTTTAAGAATTGAAACATTCACTAAATCATACAATGCAAGTACCCCCATGTTCGTACATACAAAACAGAGCTCACAAAATTCAAAATTTAAATTTTGCAAAAAAATCTATGAACAAGTAATTTTTAATTACAGGAAATTTGAAAACTCTCACTGTCCTGTCCTGTGTCCTGGAATTAGATCACTAGTCTTTACCTAGGTTCTAGCATATGCAGTCAGATCTGATATTCTATGAATTGTCTCAGCTTTTACTCTGTGACACCTTAGCTAAGCATGCTGGATTCATAGTATTATTATTTGAATAATATTATGGAAGGCAGAGGTCTTAGCATTGAGTTATCATTTCTATTAGACTACACTGTGATACATTTTCTCTGGATTGTGCCTAGTTCTGATGAAGGTTTTTCAGTCCCAATTTCCTCTGTATAACCCCAGTTTATAGGATTGTGTTACTTCCTTGGCTCAAACTCAGATTCCTAATATAATATTCTGCCTAGTCCTTCAAATCCTATTCTAGATTTGGGTCCTAACTTTCTGCCAAGTGACCACTGCCTTCAACCTCTACCTTAGTTTCTCTTTGGCTATATTCTTCCTACATATTGATATTTCCCCTTCGTTGTTGGACTTCTTCTTCCTCCAGGCACAGACCCTTTGCACTTATAAACATGGACCTTGCCTATCTTGCTCATTACTGTAACCTCAGCACCACAACCAGTATTTGTCTATATTTGGTGTCAATGCATATTTTGCAAATAATATGGTGTTAACTGTGCCTAAGGGACCATTATGATTCTCTGTTGTGCTCTGCATTGTTTTCTTGGCCAGTTCAGCAGGATCTACCCCCAAATATCTGTCTTACTTTCTCTGGCCATTGAAGGAAGGGTATAATTATTGGTAATAAATGAGTAAACTGAAAAGTCTCACAATAAAATCTGAGCTGTGACATTTTGTGGATATGGGTGTTAGATTTGAAGGGACTGATTTCTTACTCATATGTTTTACTGAGTAAACACTTTCACTATTAAGCATTTGATAAAAAGTACATTTTATTAAATTAATAGAGTAGAAAATAACTAATTTAACATACCCGTACATCTGCACCTGTAAATAATGTTGAGAATAGTTTAAGGAATGACAAAATATGATTATTATCATCTTTTGATAAACCTTTGACACTAACTTCTATTTCTTCCCCCAGCATTAATACTGTTTTATCATCAGTAAAGTCTTTATTTATATTTTTCCTTAGTTTCTGTAACTTCCGAGGTTCACATATGACTGCATTACATTTTTTTAAAGTTTATTTATTTTTTGAGGGAGGGGTAGAGAGAGAAAGAGAGAGAGAGAGAGAGAGAGAGAGAGAGAGAGAGAGAGAGAGAGAGAGAATAAATACAGCAGAGGGAAAGGGAGAGAGGCTCTGCATGGGAAGCACAGTGTCTGATACAGGGCTTGATGCCAGGAACCGTGAGATCATGACATAAGCCAAAATCAAGAGGCAGGCACTTAACTGACTGAGCCACCCAGGCGCCACTACCTGGTTCTATTTCAAATTTTTTGCTGCAGGATTTGAGAACTGAGTGTTGTGACAAGCAATAGATGAGCTTTCTCTTACTTTACACTTCTCAAACTGGTCTCTAAGACATAAGCCCTCATGTAATGCAGGATTTCAAGGCAGAGAAGTCATTATTTATCCTCTAAAACACTAGCTTTCTTTCCTCCAGATGGAAAAACATAAAAAAGTGAAATCACAGCCAAGAAGAAACAATATAGTTTTAACGATTTTCCAAGAAGGATACATTTTTCCTCAACTGATTTGCTCTCCTACCCACTTTTCATTTGCCTTTTAAAGCTGTATGTCTTGGGCTACACGGATCCATGTAGTACATGCTAGTCACATGTGGCTGTTGAGCTCTGGAAGCTCAATTGTCCTGACTGAAATATGCTGTAAATGTAAAATACATACTGGATTTCAAAGACCTAGCATACATAAAAAGAATGTAAAATATGTTATTATTAAATTCTCTTATATTTATTATGTGTTGAAATTATAATGTTTTAGATATATTGGATTCAACAAAATACATAAAGATCATTTTTACTTTTTCTTTATACAGTGTATTTTTTTCTTTGTATAGTTTAATGTGGCTACTAAAATGGGTAAAATTAAGTATGTGGCTCACATTGGACAGCATTGTTTTAGTATCAATTATTTTAGTGGGATAAAACCATCATTATTCTGTTCAACTTATCAAATGGATGTCAGTACTGCTTTGATGTGAACCATAAGTGTGTAAAAAGTTGCATATAAACACAACAGTGCAAAGCTTTAAAAATATATGTTTTAAATATAAAGATTTTGACAGTCTACCTTGGAAGACATGACTATGTCAAATTTTCTCAGTCTTGGGTTGTACATACTTTAAATCCCTTGATATAGCCCTTTTTATGCATTCAATGTTCAAGTTTTCTAACAGCTAATTGGAGAAATCTGGATTTGTTATACAATGTGACCCTGGTAGGGATTAGCCCTGAAAGTTTTTGGTCCCTTGATGAAAAGATGTCAGTATATGATAGTGTTTAAACTAGTAGATTTTTATTAGTTCCTAACAGATAGTAGCTTAAATTTAGTTTAGCATATTATATCTTCATATTCATAGGACCTCCTGTTGCTATCCAGTTACTCACATTTAAACCAAGTCATTTTATTAAGGTTGGAATGTGCAAGAGAATCGGACTTTTGGGGAGTTCTTTTCCACGTGACAAAGGAAAAGGTTATCTATGGTATGAACCTAGTTGGATCTTGACATTCTTTTTTATTTATTTTATTTTATTTATTTTTGAGAAACATTATTTCTAAATAGAATGTTGATTATGTGCTTTTAACTTTTGTATGTATGTATTTACTTATTTATCTTGAGAGAGAGAGAGAATATGACCAGGGGAGGGACAGAGAGAAAGAGAGAGAGAGAGAGAGAGAGAGAGAGAGAGAGAGAGAGAGAGAGAGAGAGAGAGAGAATATGAGCAGGGGAGGGAGAGAGAGAATCCCAAACAGGTTTCTCAACACAGAACCTCACATAGGTTCAATTCATCGGTGAGTTCATGACCTGAGCTTAAATCAAAGTCAGATGCTTAACCAACTCAGCCACCCAGGTTCCCCTTAACTATTGCTTCATAATTATGTGAATACAGGTTTATTTTTCAAATAGTAGCTCATAGTGATATCTAGGAGCAGAGGAATAAAACACCAATTATTATTCTTCACTGTGAGATGGAGAAGATGAAGAAATGGATCGAATTGTGCTGGGTAAAAGGTTGAGTAGTCCAAGAATGAATCCAGGTGCTTTCAGTTAAGGCTAAAAGACCCAGATTTGGGGAGGAGTATTGATTTAGACTTTTGAGAGATTTTTCTTCCATGGTCTAAACAAGGAAACACACTACTAAGTTGTTATCGAGGTACAAAAGCTCTCATTTATTTATTTATTTTAATATATTTTTTAAATTTACATCCAAGTTAGTTAGCATATACTGCAACAATGACTTCAGGAGTAGATTCCTTAATGCCCCTTACCCATTTAGCTCATTCCCTCTTCCACAACCTCTCCTATAACCCTCTGTTTGTTCTCTAGATTTAAGAGTCTCTTATGTTTTTGTCCCTCTCCCTGTTTTTATATTATTTTTGCTTCCCTTCCCTTATGTTCATCTGTTTTGTGTCTTAAAGTCCTCATATGAGTGAAGTCATATGATATTTGTCCTTCTCTGACTATTTCGCTTAGCATAATGCCCTCTAGTTCCATCCACATAGTTGTAAATGACAAAATTTCATTTTTTTTATTGCTGAGTAATACTCCATTGTGTATATATGCCACATCTTCTTCTTTTTTTAAATTTTTTTAATGTTTTATTTATTGTTGATACAGAGACAGAGCATCAGAGGGGGAGGGGCAGAGAGAGAAGGAGACACAGAACCAGAAGCAGGCTCCAGCCTCTGAGCTAGCTGTCAGCACAGAGCCTGACTCAGGGCTTGAGCCCACAAACGTGAGATCTGACCTGAGCTGAAGTCGGAGGCTTAACCGACTAGCCACCCAGGCGCCCCTATATGCCACATCTTCTTTATCCATTCATCCATCTATGGACATTGGGCTTTCTCCATACTTTGGCTATTATTGATAGTAAAAGCTCATATTTACAAAGGATATTCTAAAATAAATTGTTCACTATTCCCAAGGGTTGGAGACGAGTATATACCATGAAACACAATGAACTACCTCATTTGTTCCCAAGGATCCCCCCCCCCTTTTTTTTGGTAGTTGTGCAGGACTTACAATTCAGACCTTAAGTCTCTATCTAGAGCTTAGAAACTGTCCAGTTAATATGAAAACAGATATTCTGAATATGTTCAGATGTTGTGTTTTTTATATTTAAATTATTATTACAGGATTATGTATAAAAACAATTGCAATCTTTATTTTTATTTATTTATTTATTTTTTGAGAGTGAAAGAGAGAGGGTGCAGGTAGACAATGGGCAGAGAGAGCGATAAGCAGAGCTCACCTGAAGCGGAGCTCGTGTTTACCCAAAGTGGGGCTCAACCTCATCCGATGTGGGACTGAACTCATAAACCATGAGATCATAACCTGAGCATAAATTAGAGGCTTAACTGACTGAGCTACCCAAGCACACAATTCATGCAATCTTAAACTCATTATAAGAACTGTATTTTCTTTCCATAAACTTTGATACCCTGGATCCAAAAGATAGATGTCCAAACTACTACTGGGGAAGAGAATTTATGAGTATCTTAATCAGATATCTTAATCAAATATATTGCTAATTGTTGCACAATTGATAAATCCATGAAAAAAAGCCTGTCCTCTTGCAAAGCTCATTTAGAAACATCACCCAATTGGAGACCCAATTAGGATCAGCAGTAATGTTCCATGATTCAGGACTAAAATTTCACTCCTATGTCTTTGTCTCCAATATACTCCCTTCTATGGAAATAAGAATAAGAATGTATTATATATTATACAACTATAGGCCAAAATAACCACAGTTGTATATTCAAGAAAGCAAAGACATGACATATGAATAGCTGTATATTCAGGAACATAAAAATTTCTCACTTTAGAATCTGCCCCCAAGGATTCCCAATATTTTGTCAAAATAGAATATTTTCAGGGAAAGACAAAACGGGTCAATGATATTCCTAAAGGAGAAATGAGAAAAAAAAAGAAATTTGCAATGAAACTTATGTTTTATTAAGAAGACAGAATATTCAGTTTACCCATTTTGAGATTGCAACTGATAGATATGAATTTCAACCTGGTCACGCATTATTGGTTTTGCTATATTAGGAACTGAGAGATCCAGTGTCCTTATTACCACCCTTTCTTTAGTAATCTCTGGATTCCCTGCTTGATCTCCTGGGTTCTCACTCCATACACAATGGGGTTAACAGCGGAGAATATGACATGGTGAAGGATATTGAGCAAGTTTGGCACATCAGAGGGCACCTTCTTCTTCACCATAAGAGTGAGCACAAAGACCACAAGGATGGTGCTGAAGAAGAGGATAAGGATGAAGTGGGAGCCACATGTGCTCAGGGCCTTTGCCACAGCACCCTCTGCCTTGAGTCTCAGCACAGCTCGCAGTATGAAGATGTAGGAGACAAAGATGAGGATGAGGTCAGATCCTAGCACAGTCCATCCAATACCAAACTGGTAGAGGCGATTGATGGTGACATCATCACAGGAGAGCCTGGAGACAGCCATAATGGTGCAGATACAGTTCTCAATGACATTTCTCCCACAGTAATGAAGTCGGGATGAGAGAATGGGGATAGGCATTGTAACAATGCTACTCCTGACCACAATAAAGACAGCAGCCTTGACTACAAATTGGTCAGTGATGATGGATGGGTACCTCAGTGGATGGCAGATGGCTACATAGCGGTCATAGGCCATGACCATGAATGTGCAGGACTCCATGGCAAAGAAGCCATTCATGATGAACATCTGAAGAAAGCAGGCATAGAAGCTGATGGCCTTGAGGTCAAATCAGATGATGGCCAGGACCTTGGGAATGACAGTGAGACAGAGCACAACATCCAGCAGGGAGAGGATGCTGAGTAGGTAGTACATGGGCTCGTGCAGAGAGGCTTCCAGCCAGATGGTTAGCAAGAGAATACTATTGGCCCCCATAGCCAAGAAAAGGAGGAGGCTGAGTGGCAAGGACAACCAGAGCTGCCAGGTGTGGGACCTGACAAAACAGTTCAGGAGGAAGTCTGAAACCTCAGAGGAGATGGTGCCATTTTGGTGCGCTGTCATGTTTTGTCATATATTTATACAGATTTCTATATGATCTGTAAAATTAAGATAAAAATTAGCTAGTGACACATAACACATAGAACAATTTGTTTCACCTAGGTGAAATTTTTGAGTCTTGGCAAGTCATCCAGAGTCGTGTGAATTCATCTGTTTATCCTTTCTGCCATGCTACTGGGAAAATCCTGTCACCTTAAGTGGTATAGAGGACTGAGGATATATGGTTTGTTTATAGAGTTTGATTTATTTAAACATGTTGTTTCTTTGCAGAAACTAAAGAGAAGGGGAGAATTGCAAAGAAAACTACTTTTTGACCCATGTGTCCCAAATTTTTCTTATAAGTTTCTTCCTTTTGTTTTTTGTTCTTTAATGATCATATAGATTACCACATGATAATTGAAGTGTAGTAATATGCACAGACAAGTAGTATGCCTGGCACAAACAGGGACTCAGATAATAGTCCCTAACTCTCCCTGCTGCCCCCAGTCTGAGTTTTCATCTGTAGTTTAATTACAGATTTAAACAATGATGCCCAGTAAATAAAGTACTTAAGCTTCTTAATCTCTAAGCAGTCATTTAAGGAGGTAGGTGGGGATCCTGCCAATAGACAAAATTTTCCTCCTCTATACATCTTCATATTTGTAGGATCCTTAACTTTGGAAAGAAAGAATCTTAAGAGGAAAAGGAGAAATTTCATACAGCTATGTGAGACCCATACCTGCTGTCAGACAAGGTGA